>JAIVFJ010000195.1:0-119210 GCA_025765615.1 Zopfochytrium polystomum | reverse complement strand
AGCCTCAGACTCAGCCAGCTAATGACGGAGGCTGTGCTTTTCTCAATACGCATCTTCAATTGTATTAATCACCGTCACAAGCTCGAGGAGTCGAGTTGTCTCGCTCTCTATTATGCTATTCTTCTCTGATCTCCACCATTATCAATATCGCCTGATTCCTTAAATCTCCTTCGTTTATCCAGCAACGGTGCGGCAGTGCCAAGCTCAATTGGCCGAGGCTGAGGACGGTCACTGATTTGACAAAAAAGTCAACGATCTCCAAACATGTTCATCGTCCCAAGGACCACGAGCGTATGCACCTTGCCTTGCCTTGAGGGCAGGCATGGCCGATGGTACTCTGGTTGAAGAAGCAGCCTGTGCTTTCTCTCTTGAGAATGAGAGGAGCAGTCGAAACGTGATTGTCCGTTCACACTTTCTTATTTTTAATCATCTCGTGGGGCTTGCTGCTGTCTTCTTGAGGGCCCCGACAAGCGAAGACAGGCAACAACCCAAAAACGAAACCGATGAAAACAACACAAACAAAAAAAAAAAAAAAAGAAAAGCAGCAAAAATCTTCAAGCGTCAGCCACCCAACAAACATGCACGCCGCAGCCGCCTCCTGTCACCGCAGCAGCAGCCGTTGCAGCGACCTTCTCCTTCTCCCCATCTTCCCGCCCGCGCCGTCCCTGTCCCCTGTTTCCGCCGCACCCACACCCATGCCACGACCCTCGACCTCGTCTTCCTCTCCTCGGCCCTCCGCTCTCTCCGCGTTGCTGCCCGTCCTCACCCTCGCCCTGCTCCCGGCCTTCGCCACCGCCCAAACCCCCGTCGACTGGACGCCCGTTCTCGGGAACCGTCGCCGTCAGGCTCACAAACCTGCCCTCCTCGGGTGCGTTCTGCGTCGGAGACTCGGTTCGACTACGCAATCGACTTCAACAGCGTCCCCGCGAGCAACCCGCAGAACCAGACAGACCTGACCTACGCGTACATGTTCCTGGTTGGCCCTCGCCAAGACCCCGTCGTAGACCCCAACGGCCTTTCAACCAGCAACAGTGGTTTCATATACACCATAGTTCAATCCCGGCCAATCACGACCGTCCAAAATCCCGGCTCCTTTGTAGTTGACCCCATGATGCGAGGATTTGTTAGCCTTAACCCCAAATTGTCCTGGCGTATGAAAGCACTTTGGGCGTGTCATCCAAGTTCCAAAACGGCGCATGGGGACAGGAGTTCTTCAACGTCTCCTTGGTCTGCAACAAGACGTCCCCATCGCCAGTTCCTCTGGGTTCATGTCGTTCTCGCAATCGGCATCTCCTGCAACCTCTACGCCGCCCACAGCGACGTTCTCTCAATCAACTTCTGGACCTACCGTCGGACCGACGACGGGTCCGACTGGAGCGACTGGACCGACGGAACCGACGAATCCCGCAGCTTCAACGACTGCCACGAGAAGCTCGAGCAACCCCCCCACCTCGAGTAGCGAAACGTCGTTACCCAACGGCTCAGCCACGCCGTCACCGACTTCGGAGCTGTCATTGGCGGCATCCTCCGGCCTGTCCGTCGGAGCTATCGTCGCAATAGCCGCTCTTTGCGGCGCACTCATCCCCCTCCTTCTCGCCGTACTCATATTCTTTGCCATCCGCAGACGTCGACAGCAGAAACAGTCCACGCTGGAGAACCCGCCCGCTACGCTTTCTGGGAACATTCCCCCAGGCGGCGCAGGCAGTGGCTCTCCCGCTTTAACTCGACTGATGTCGGATGTCCGAGCGTCGCACCACTCGAGGTCGGAGTCGGATACGTCGGCGCCGACCCTGAACGACGGCCACAGTTCGTTCGAGGTTGAGGTCCCAAGCACCGCTCCGAAGGAGTCCACGTTCATTGTAGTCACCAATTCCGGCGCTCCGCAAATGTCGTGGAGAGAGAGCCAGGTAACCGTCAACACTACATTTTCTCCCTCCTCGTGGTATTATCTGACAATTCCACTACAGCAGGTCGAGTACCTGATCCCCGTCTCCCGAACGCCCATCCCTCCCTCACCCGAAGACCCGGCGATCCCAACACCCGCACCAAGCGAACCCAGCCTCTTCACGGGCGTCCACGACGTCGTCTCCGCGCTGGAAGCCACAAACAGCGGCAGCGCCGACGACGCCAGCAAATCGCCAAAGCACCAGCAGCACCAGGTCGGCCCGCCAGCCAAAAAGGACCACGTCAGCCGCTGGTCGGCGCACGAAGTCGCCACGGCGCTGCAAGCGGAGGGCGTCGCGTCCTCGATCGCGGACGTCTTTGAGCGCGAAGGGATCGACGGCGCGCGCCTCGCGGAGGTCGACAGCGCGTTCTTGTCGCGCGAGGTCGGGATCGCGACCGCGGGGGCGAGGGCGAGAGTTTTGCTGGCGGTGCGGAGGATCCGCGGAGAGGAGGTGCCGGAGGAGACGGAGGGGCGGCCGGCCCGCCGCGGTCGGGCGGGAGATGCCCCGACGCCGCCGCCGTATAAGTCGCTTGAGCGTTGAGCGAGTGTACAAGGACCGTTTGTTGTGTGTGTGTATTTGGATTGGTGGGACGGCCCATTGTATATTGCTGTATTGCCGGTCGCCCCGAACCCACTTGATGCCTCATGGGCCAACGTATTATTGAGCCCTCATTCTCTCCGATGCATAGCGTCTAATTTTCCGTTTGCTCCCTCCTTCCCATTCCTCCTCATTTTCCCACTCAACTGAGGTCCATCGAAAGTGTTCGATTCCTCCGTGGCTGGATTACCCCGAAACAAAAAAACCCCGTTTGTCTCTCCTAACCCGCCATATTTCCTTTTTCGGCAATGCCTGCCTGTCTTCCGCCATATTTCCTCTTGCCTGTCTTAACCCTTCCGGATCTCTGACATGACGGCGTCGATCGGTGTTGTCGCCAGCTCGCTGCGGCTGCTGATGCAGCTTGCCCTCGCCTCGCTCGCGCACGCCCAGACCTTCGTCGCAATCTCAGCAATGCCCGCGTCCCGCCAGTTCTGCGTCGGCGACGTGATCTCGTACACGGCCTCCCTGCAAGTGATTGACCACAACCCACAAAACCAATCCGATGTGACCATCGAGAACGTCTTCCTGATAGGCCCGTCCGGCTTCGCCCTCCAGATCGTGAACGGAGAGTACGCGAAAACGTCGTCTTTCCAGATTTACACCGTGCCAGAGTCCATCCGCGGAATGGTCGACCTTTTCCTCCGGGGGACTGCGTTTTACTCTAGCAACCCAAACGAGCTGCTCGTGTCGCAAGACTCGAGCCCGACCTTTTCTATTGCGTCCAGCTGCCCCTCTTCTTCTCCTTCGTCGACAGCAACCACTACTTCATCACCGTCGCTTTCGACATCGCTTCCCTCAGCCTCCACATCCTCATCCGCAAGCGGCTCCGACTCAATCCCGTCCTCGTCCTTGCCCACAACAGCGACCCGATCACCGACCTCGTCGATCGTCTCAGATACGCGCGATCCTGCCATCGGCCCCCAGCACTAGCAGCGCCCAACCTGGGACCCAAACAGGCGTCGATCCGGCTCCGGCGGCGTCCTCTGGCCTCTCCGCTGGCGCCGTCGCGGGGATCGCCGCAGGTTTCGCTCTTGTTGCAATCCCTCAGTGTAGCAGTTTTCATCCTCTACGTGCAAGCGAAACCGGCGGAAGCAAAGCGGTGCGAGCTCGGAGGAACTGCCTGTTAGGCGATTTCGGCTTGGGCAATAGAGGCGGTGGTGAGTCGCATGAGCAGCCAGAGCCCACACCCCTGGCCGCAGAGTCTACGCACCAAACCGATACCAACACAGTTGCCGACACCAGCCCCCCATTCATTGTCACCCAGTTGTTCACTCCTCATCAAGAAACCAGCGTTTGATCGCGCACAAGTGCCCGCCGCGGCCCCAACAATGTTCTGGCGGACGAGCGAGGTGAGGTTTCTCAAATGTGCATTCTGGCGGCGTCCTGTTGAACCTGTCTCTCCTCCTCCTGTCAGCAAATCGACTACCTCATCCCAATGTCAGTGACGCCCACCCCGCGCCCGGCGTCCCCTCACGCGTTCGCTGCGTCCAACGCGTCCTCCGCTTACGCAGCGTCGACGGCGAGCGTAGACTCCAAGCCCGCGAAGAACGACATCCGCGCCGCGACGCCCGCCGCATCGCGCGGTTCACGCACGCCGGAGCCTCCCCCGCCGTCCGAGCCCGCCGCCATCACCTCGAACGCGGCTTCACTGCCTGAGCAGCCGACGCTCTTCAGCGGCGTGCAGGACGTCGTCGAGGCGCTGGCCGCGGCCGGTGGAGGCAGCGGCGGCAGCGACGGCGGCTCACTAAAAACGCAGCACAACAAAGGCACCAATGGCAGACCGCTCCTGGCGGCGATGGACCCCGGCCGAAGTCGCGTCGGCGCTATCCGGCGAAGGCGTGGCTTCGTCCACGGTGTCCTTGTTTCTCGCGAACGAGATCGACGGGCTGGTCCTGCGGTCCGTGGACGACGCGTTCCTGACGGAGGAGCTTTCGATATCGGGCGCGGCGGAGCGGGAGGCGGTGATGGCGGCGGTGCGGCGGGTCAGGCGGGACGATGATGACGAGGGTGGGGAGGAGGGCGAGTTTGGGTCGCAGCGGATGTTTGAGTCGGAGGGGCGGCCGCCGCCGTATTTGGCGTGACGAGAAGAAAGCGCGAACTGTCGTGCCGGGCTGGTCCCGCCCCTAACGCTGTATATCGACCTGAACTTGATCTTGCCGACGATTTATTGCATCGCCTGCCCAGCTGCGGCCGAGTAACAACCATTTTCATACACGTCTATAGAATACCTTTGTTGCGAAACTGGCTTGGGACTCGAACGACAGTCGGAGCTTGAGGCAACACAGACACCGATCTTTACACTCACAGCATCTACCCTGGCTTGACACCGTCAACCGAAAACCCCACGGCCTCGTTGCAGGCCATTACGACAACCTCGGCCCACCAGGAAGACCACAATGACACTCGCTGTGCTCACAATCCTTGCCTTCTTCAGCGTACGGCCTGTCCGGTCGGACTATATCGCCATCGCGTCCTTTCCCGCCTCCGGTCAGTTCTGCGTCGATTCCGTCATCTCCTACTCGATCAGCTGAGCGGAATCGATTACAACAACCCGCAGAACGCATCCGATCCTACCCATGTGATCGTAGTCCTCTCCGGCCCACCGCAGAGCGCATCGATCGACCCCTCTGGAATGTCCTCTGGAGGATTGGCGCTAGCTATTTCGAATGAGAAGTTCTCCGATTTCAAAGCCTTCACATCATACAAAGTGCCGGCGAGCATCAAGGGATTCTCAAATCTCTACTTCCACCTTACCGCGGCATACGGAAGCAGACTCGGCGATCCAGCGGCCCTCATCAGAAGTCTCGACTCGGCGCCCCCATTTTCGATCGCGTCGGACTGCGGCACAGACTCTTCGTCGTCTTCGTCGTCGCCAACCACTGCCACTTCCTCGTCATCCATTTCACCCACAGCTAGCGGATCAGCCGCCTCGCTGACTACTTCGTCCTCCCAGCCGCCTTTTACAACGAATTCAACCTCGAGCACCTCGACCACATCGCAAGCCGTGAATGGTACTCTCGCGAGAGGATCGGCGGGACTTTCCACCGGCGCGATCGCAGGGATCGTCTCGGTCATTGGGTTCCTCATTTTATGCGTGTGTGTGGTGTTTTTCCTGTTCGTGCAGCCGCGTCGAGCTCAGCAGAAGAGTACGGGCACGCTTCCGGCTTCGTCTCGAATGTTCGTTTCAAAACGAGGTCGAGCCGATTCGGCGAGCACCACATCCCAAAAGTCGTCCGCTGCGGAGTCTCCCGTTCCACCACCCGCGTTCCCAAGCGGCGATACAGAGCCTTCTTCAACGGCGAGGCCGCATCCTCTTGGCGAAACGTCTGTTGCGCTTGCTCAAGGTACCAACGTGCCCAACGCATTTTGGAGATCCAGCGAGGTGAGAAGATTGAGACGGATGGGATAATCCACTCCACTGACCAGCTCGACGACAGCACATCGAGTACCTCGTGCCCATTTCGGCGACGCCCACACCGCCCTCCGGGTCCTTCGACGCGTTCACGGGCTCCAATGTATCGTCACTGGACCCGTCCACCACCAAATCGACGCACGACCCAAAAAGGCCGGCCCCAAGCTCGACCCCGCAACCCAGCCGTACCGCCGAGCTCGCCGCGTCGTCGTCCGCGCCCACGCTCTTCAGCGGCGTGACCGACGTCGTCGCCGCGCTCTCCGCCGCGACCGACGACGCGAATGGCAAGCCGCCGTCGTCAAAGGCGCCTGCGTTATCTTGGCGGCAGTGGACTGCGGCCGACGTCGCTGAAGCGCTAGCAGACGCAGGCGTCGCGGCGTCGGTGGTGGAGGTCTTTGCCGCTAACGAGATCGACGGGTACGTGCTGCGCACGCTGGACGACAGGTTCATGGCGGACGAGCTGGGGTTGGCGGAGGCGGGTTCACGGGAGGCGGTGATGGAGGCTGTAAGGAGGATTAGGGGTGATGCGGTTGGTGATGTGGGGGTGTCGTCGGGTGCGGGGGAGTTTGGGACGTTGACGTCGCCGCCGCCGTATTTGGCATGATTGATTCGAGGGGACCGAGGTGTAGAAAGCTCTCATAAGAGACGACTGCTAGCCCTCAAGTTTCACTGTTTGATGTTTGAGCGGCCCAACGCATGTCATCTGGAGCTTAACGATCATTACGATGGGATATCCGAATTATGCGTATGCGAAGACAGTCCTCAATACTTTGCTCAGATGAGCGGGAATTGGGATAGACAGGCGCCCTGAGAAGACACGGCGTGACTCGCAGCAGAAGTGCGCGCGCACGTCTCCTGCTTTGTCGCGGCAGCTTTCTTCCACACACGGTCGAGTCCATCCAGCCGGAGATACGTCACAAACGCCGCCAGCACCATCTCTACTGCAATGAGACACGGCCCTCATTTCACAAGCACAGCAGGTGTCCTCCGTGTCCCTCGATACGTTCGCCGCCTTTAACGAGTCCCCACCAGGCGCGACCGCGTCCTCGTCCAAGCTCTTTAACGGAGTGACCAATTTCGTTGCCGCGCTGGCCGCTGCACCTGAAACGGCGGACGTTGCGGCTGCGGGTTCCTGGCGGCACTGGACGGTGGCGCAGGTTGCCAGGGCGCTGGCGAAGGAGGCGTCGCGGCGTCGGTGGTGGATGTGTTTGTGGTCAATCAGATCGACGGGTACGCGTTGAGGACACTGGATGACTGGTTCATAGCGGATGAGCTTGGAATGGCCGACGCCAGTGCGAGGGAGGCGGTGATGGTGACTGTGAGGAGGATACGGTGCGAAGGAGCGTCAGTGATCGTGGAGTCGAGGATGTTGGCGGCGCTACGTGTAGGTGCTCTGCGCTTCGCCTTCGTTGTGAGAACAATCCATAATTGGAGACTTCGGCTGCCGATGTCCATTTCCGTTGCAGTCCTGCAATTAGCGCGATCTAAATCTCTGTCAACGGAAAAGCACCGCCAATGTCGGGCCGCCAGAGCGTCGTCGCAGCCGCAGCCGCAGCCGCGGGCCCCAAACTCTCGGTCGCCGCAACCATTGGTAACCCGGACTCCGCCGCCGCATCCTCCGAGTCTTCGCCGCCCACCCGATCCTCCGCCGATCCCTCGACGTCCTCCTCGCGGAAGGCTCGCCGGACTACCCCGTGCTCCCCGTCTTCCAGCACACCCGAACCGGCGGCTTCGTCGACGACGCCAGGAACCCACCGCTCTCGTTCCAGCGCGGCGACCGCAAGATGATCAACACCCTCGAGCCGGGACCCGTCGTCCCCGAAGTGTCGGTGCTCGCACCAGAGCTCACGCCGGACCCTTCTGGTTTCATCGTCCGCCTCGCCGGCGATCTGGAGATCGCACTCCACAGGTCCGTGGAGTCTTACCACAACATTCCTTCGTCGCGGACTTCGCCTTTTGTACATGGATTCAACGGCTTGCCGGGCCTCGGGCCGTGGTCCATCGCCGGGATCGTTCGACTCACCAACAACAAAAGCACCGCGCTCCAGCAAGTCAAGGTGTCCCTGGACTTCAGCGCAAACATGGCGTGCAAGCACATCGTGAAGGCCCTTTTGAGAACGTCTCCTCCGCGAATGCCGGAATGGCCCTTGCAAAGCACGTAGGAGCCAGGCATCTCGAGAGATGGCGGCTGGTTGAGGCCACCACCCACGATATTCAGATCGCAAAGCTGGTGAGTATAGCACCACTTCCTGCTCGTTCAAAAGATACTGATTCCCCCAACCGCTGCGAACAGGGGCCACGAGAGTCGTTCAATGCCTCGTTCCGATACCTATTCACCCAAGTCTATCCTCCATCCGTTGACCTCATCACTTTGAACCTGAACGAATCCGCAACGAATACCTCATACAAACTGACGGTCAGCGTCCGTGTCCCAAAGAAAGGATTCTTCGGCGACGACACCTACGTCTCCCTCACCAAAGACATCCCGGTCCACTTGTATTCAAAGTCGCAAATCGGAGAGGTCCTTCAAAGCGCACTACAAAAGAGGGTCGAAACGATGCAGGCGAGAGCGCCTGAGTTTCCATGGAGAATGTCGCTGGCGCACAGCGATCTGGCCCCATCCGAGACCGCCTTTCTCGACATCACAGTCGGAACCCACTCCGGGACGTCGTCGCTTCCGGAAATCACCGCAGTCACCGTTGAGATTGTCGAAGTCATTGGGTACCTCCGAGGCGAGCCCAAGTTCGACAAAAGCAAACAGGTGTTTACGCACGCGACGCAAAAGGTCTGCGAGCGTTACAAGTTTGCCCCGACTTACGCCACCGTGTCGCCGAACAACCCCCTTCCGCTGTCTTGGACCCGCGACGACGCCCCATTGCTGCCAGACACCGCCGCGTCTCAGACCGCCATGCTACGCTTCCCGACCCCGCCTCTCGCAGCAGCCCGACGCGACATGATCCGCTTACCGCTCATGGCAAAGACAGATCCGCAGTACCCTGCATCATGCATGAACCCCGATGGTCGGTGGCACGATGCGGTCATAGCGCACGACCTGCGCGTCGTCCTGCACGTCTTGGACGAGAAGCAACGGGTCGTGGAGGTGGAGAGTGTCATGGCGGTTTCAGTGATTGGCGTGCCGAGGGAGGAGCTTGTGCGGCTGGTGGACGCATACTCGGGGTTGCTGGAGGACGCACCGATTATTGATGATGATGAGGAGCTGCCGCCCGTGTTTTAGTTCGCCCTTGTTAGAATTCGAGTGGTTGTGAGCCCTTTCACTCGACAATAATGTAAAATCGGTTTTATGTCCTCGTGTTCATCGTGTCCCTCTGTGCACGCATGTGTCCACGATGAGTAGTTTGGGTGGCACGGTGCAGGTCACCCGACCCATTATTAATATCTGATTACGTAAAGCTCCTATGTCCCCGTCGGCGCAGCGTCGTCGGAGCCGTCCCCGGCGGCCCGAAGGTGTCGGTCGCCGCTACAATTTGGAACGCGGACTCGGCCTCCGCATCCGCGCGAGTCTTCGCCGCCCACCCGATCCTTCGCCGATCTCTCGACGCCCTCCTCGCCGAAGGCTCACCGGACTACCCCGTGCTCCCCGTCTTCCAGCACACCCGAACGGGCGGCTTCCTCGACGACTCGAGAAACCCGCCCCACTCGTTCAAGCGCGCCGACGCTCGCATGATGAGCAACTCTCTCGAGCAGGGACCCGTCGTTCCAGAAGTGTCTGCGCTCCCTCCAGAGCTCACGCCGGACCACTCTGGCTTTGTTGTTCGTCTCTCCGGCGACCTCGAGATCGCACTCCACAGGTCCGTTGAGCCGTACCACCACATTCCTTCGTCGTGCACTTCGCCGTTCGTCCACGGGTTCAATGGGTTGCCGGGCCTCGGGCCGTGGTCCATCGCCGGGGTGATTCGCATCACCAACAACAAAGACACTGCGGTCCACCGGCTCAAGGTGAGGCTCGACTTAACGGCGAACATGGCCAGCAAGCACCTGGTGAAAGCAATCATGGAGAATGTCGCCGACATGAGCACTGGGCTGGTCGCAAAGCATTTGAGGAGATGGCGTCTGGTGGAGATCAAGCCTCACGAGCTCCAAATCGAAAAGCTGGTTAGCCTCCCTCCGCTTCTTGTAAATTTACAACTTAAGCTAAAGTGCGCAACCGCGAAAAGGGGCCTCGAGAGTCATTCTTTGCCTCGTTCCGATTCCTTTTTTACGCAAGTCTATCCACCATCTGTTGACCTCATCGCTTTGAATCTGAACGAATCCGCGACAAACACGTACTACAGGCTGACGGTGAACGTAATGATACCAAGAAAGGGCTTCTTCACAAATGACACCTATCTCTCTATCACCAAAGACGTACCTGTCCACCTGTATTCGAAGCCGCAAATTGCCGAAGTCCTTCAAAGCGCACTTCGAAAGCGGATCGAAATCCTGCAGGCGAGAGCCCCTGAATTTCCATGGAGAATGTCTCTTGCCCACAGCGACCTGGCCCCATCCGAGATCGCTTTCCTCGACATTACGGTCGGCGCACTTCCAGGCACCTCGACGCTTCCAGAAATCACCGCCGTCACCGTGGAGATTATCGAAGTCATTGGGTACCTCCGCGGCGAGCCCAAGTTCGACAAGAGCAAGCAGCAAACAGGTCTTTACGCACGCTACCCAAAAGGTCTGCGAGCGGTACAAGTTTTCGCCTTCGACTTCCACCACCCCACCATCGCCGACGGCCTTGCCTCCGCTATCTTGGACCCGCGACGACGTCCCACAACTGCCCGACACTACCGCCACCCAGACCGCCGTGCTGCGTTTCGGGACCCCGCCTCTCGCGGCAGCCCGACGCGACGCGGTCCGGATGCCGCCCTCGGCGAAGCAAGACCCACAGTACCCCGCGTCGTGCATGAACCCAGACGGGCGGTGGCACGACGCCGTCGTTGCGCACGACTTGCGCGTCGTCCTGCACGTTGTGGACGAGAAGCGGCGCACTGTCGAGGTCGAGGGTGTCATGGCGGTTTCGGTAATTGGAGTTCCGAGAGAGGAGCTTGTGCGGTTGGTGGACGCGTATCCGGGGCTGCTGGAGGACGCGCCGATCATTGATGAGGAGGAAGAGGAGGATCTGCCGACCGTTTTTTAGTTTTAAAGGCGAAGGCGCGGACAGCGAACGACCATGCCTGCGGTTCGTTAGGTTTTTCGGACCCAAATAATCAATCAGTACATGGCACACTGCATGCATTCGTGTGCTGTATGTGCACGCACACTGGGCATATTACAGTAATTGCATAATTGTTGGCACCAGGCCACTTTTTGCCACAAAATCTTTTTGCTTGGTGTCCACTTCGTAAAAAAACTTGCAGAAGGTCAGAAGATTCATTGTTGCAGATTCACATACCTTGCGACACACAAGGAGATTTTCAGAAATTGAACTCGTGATAGCAAAAATCTCAGACTTGGACTGCAGAAGCTTGCCCTTTGCGCTTGCGCTCTGCAAGGAAGGTTTGAAAAGGAGAGTTTGTTGGGCGGACATGTTAAGCAATGGTTTCTTTTCTTTGAAATAAAGCGACTGTCAGAAAATACAAGCGGTCCATTTTGCGTGTATGAGGGTGGGGGGGGGTGTGTGTGTGTTTGAGTGGGCTTAATGGATGGAAACAGACAGAGGACGCTGAGAAAGTCAGAGAGAGCAAGAGTTTTTGCGTGTGTTAAGGGGGTGTGAGTGTGTGTGTGTGTGTGTGTTTGAGTGGGCTTAATGCAAGGTTTGAGATTGTTATCTGCAATCACTACTGTGATCACTCAAGCGATTGCTCCTGCAAGATTAGTCCTGCGATCGCTCGTGCGATCGTTTTTGCGATCGCCTTTGCAGGCGCCATTGTGATCGCAGAAGCGATCGCTTTTTCCGATCACTCCTGCGATTGCTCAAGTCACCTTTCTTTGCGATTGCTCCTGCGATTGCTCCTGCAATCGCTCCTACACCAGCGATTGTTATAGCGATCACAGCAGACTGCTTCAACAAAAGGCTCTGGAGCGCCGCAAGCCACACCAGCAGCAGCAGCCCAGCAATCCTCCAATTGGCATGAAAAAAGCCAGCGCTTCCAAGCACAATTCTACGTGTTCCCAGGAATCTATTTCGTGTATTGTTCAGAAGAACTTTCATTATGTGCAGGTGGTCTTTATATTCCCTTTTGGGAAAAACCACTTCCAAATAACTGCTTTGGTGTGCCCATTCTAAGGTAGTTCGAGTGATGTGCTCCCTGAATTATCAAAGACCTGTGGAGCCGACATCAACGATTCTGTCAGTCATTCCAGAAGTCTGTTCAGTCACAAACATACCAAACGCGTGGAAGAATGTTACTTTCATCAACTTCCAGAGTGTTATGAATCACCCTCTGGAAACCTCTGGAACCTTCTAGAACATTCCTTCATGGAACCTTCTGGAACCTTCTGGAACCTTCTAGAACATTCCTTCATGGAACCTTGTGGAACCTTCTGGAACCTTCTTTGCTTTCCTGACTTGTCTTGTTGTCATTGGTATCATTGGTATCATTGTATTACTAATTGCTCTTTCTGGAACTTTCTTGGAGTCTTGACAAGGAACACTCTCAAAAGGTATAAAAGGGGGATGGGGGACCTGTCCCATCCCTCAAGTGAATTATTGTTTCCAATACAATCATCACTCCTCTCAGTTCCTTGTCTGCCTTGTCCTGTCCTGCCCTGTTCCTGACATCATAATTCACTTCACCCTCTCCCACTACTCTCTGCCATCATGTCTGACCCAAACAACACCTTCCCTGATGCAACTGCCTTCCAAGCCTTGATGGACCAATTGCAAGCCCTTTCAAGACAGACACAACAACTTCAAGAACAAGTCCTTCACCAGCAGCACCAGCTTCAACAACAACTTCACCAACAAGAACATCAAGCTCTTCCCCTGCCTCAAGCCAACCAAGCAAGAGAGCCCAAGGTTCCCAGCCCTGACAAGTTCACTGGGCTGGCCAAAGACCTTAGGAACTTTATGGCCACTGTGGAGAATGTCATCCTTCCCCAACCTTCAAGATTTCCCAGTGAGCAAGTCAAGGTTCTTTTCACAAGCACCCTCCTGTCTGGTCAAGCTCAATCATGGTACAGATCTCTCCCAAGCACACCCACCACCCTGCAAGAGCTCTGGGAGGGGCTGGAAGCTACCTTTGGTGACCCCTACGCATCTTGGACAGCAAGATCCAAGCTCAAGCATATCAAGCAAGGAAAGCAATCTTGTGTGGCCTACACCAACCAATTCAAGCAACTAGCCAGAGACTCTGGATACAATGATGCAGCTCTGATGGAGCTGTACCATGATGGTCTCCATGAGTCTATCCAAGACATGCTCTCCCAGTCTCTGCACATCCCTGAGACCTTGGAAGAGTACATTCTCCTTGCCATCAAGATTGACAACAGACTCTACTCCAAGAGGCTGAAGCAAAGACAAGTAGGAACTACATCAAGACCTACCCCAGTCCCTCAAGCTCTTACAGTTCCTGAACCCATGCAAGTGGATGCAGTTGAGACACTTCCTAAGGGTCCTCTGAGCCAAGAGGAGAAAACAAGGAGGGCCCAGCAGGGACTGTGTTTTTACTGTGGCTCCAAGGAGCATGCTGTCAAGGACTGCCCAAGGAAGAAGCACCCAAACTCCCAGGTCCAGGCTCACTGAGGGGCAATTCCCTGGACCCCCTTCCAAGCTGCCCCTGTTTCATCACCACCACCAGCGCCACAAACACCTCAGATTCCAAGCCCCACCAACTCACCATGGATGTCAAGATTCAACTCTCACCCAAGTCAACCATCACAACCAAGGCCCTTATCGACTCTGGATCATCCTGCAACATCATTGATGCCACCCTTGCCAAGTCTTGTGCCATTCCTACGATCAAGAAATCCACACCCCTCAAGGTCCACTTTGCCAATCATGCTCTGTTCAAGGAAATCAGCCATGAAACCAAGCTAAACCTCCACATCCAAGACTTTCCACCATCCATGGTCAACCTGGAAGTATTGGATCTTGGCTCACCCACATTCTCTGTCATCCTGGGATTACCATGGCTGCAAGCCCAGAACCCTGCCATTGATTGGGTCACTGGTCAAGTCCAACCTCCACCAATTGGAACAGTCACCCAAAACTCAAGTGAAGCCTCCAAGTCTCATTCTCTCAAGTCCCTGATTCAAGGTTCTCAGCCTAGTATCCAAGGTCAAAGACAAATGACAGCTCCAGTATCAGCCTACAGCTCACAGATCCCAGCCAAGATTCAAGTTTCACAGTTCACAGTTCATAGTCAAGATTCCAGGACAGCTCATAGAGCTCACAGTCATGGCCAAGTCTGTAGTTCACAGAACCCACAGTCAAAGATTCAAGTACCACAGTTCACAGTCCAAATTCAAGATTCAAGCTCCACAGCTCACAGTCTTTGCCAAGAACAGAACCCTCAGTCAAAGATTCAAGAATCACAGTTCCCAGTCAACAATTCAAGCCCCACTGCTGATGAGCACAGAAGGACAGACCTTGCACCTGAAGGGGGAGATGGTTTCACCCCACCATCCAAGACACACCTTTCACTGCTTCCTGAGAGTGTGTGGGCCTATGCTATTTCCAAGGACCCCAAGCCTCACAAGATTCAAATCAGCCAAGAAGAGGAAAAACTTGAGATACTCAAGACAAGGCATGATGCAGCAACAGCTGGACACCCAGGAGAGCACAAGACATATAAGCTTGTTTCCAGGGACTTTTACTGGCGAGGCATGAGGAAGAACTTGCAGACCAAAAGACCAAGTCCCAAGCTAGACAACCTCAAGTTGGGACCTTTCAAGATCTTGGAGCAAATCAATCCAGTCACCTTCAAGCTGGATCTCCCTGCATCCATGAAGATCCACCCAGTTTTCCATGTCAGCCTTTTAGAGAAGTTTGTGGCCAATTCCATTCCAGGCAGAGTTGTTCCTCCTCCTCCTCCAGTTGAGGTAGAAGGTGAAGAGGAATTTGAGGTTGAACAAATCTTGGATGCCAAGTGGTTTGGAAGAACACTCAAGTTCCTTGTTAAGTGGAAAGGTTACTCAGATGCTGACAACACCTGGGAGCCTGAGTCAAACCTCACTCACTGCCAAGACCTTCTGCTCGAGTTCAAGACCAGGTACCCCACCAAGTTGCAGAAGAGGCCTAAAAGGGGGAGATGATGTTATGAATCACCCTCTGGAAACCTCTGGAACCTTCTAGAACATTCCTTCATGGAACCTTCTGGAACCTTCTGGAACCTTCTAGAACATTCCTTCATGGAACCTTGTGGAACCTTCTGGAACCTTCTTTGCTTTCCTGACTTGTCTTGTTGTCATTGGTATCATTGGTATCATTGTATTACTAATTGCTCTTTCTGGAACTTTCTTGGAGTCTTGACAAGGAACACTCTCAAAAGGTATAAAAGGGGGATGGGGGACCTGTCCCATCCCTCAAGTGAATTATTGTTTCCAATACAATCATCACTCCTCTCAGTTCCTTGTCTGCCTTGTCCTGTCCTGCCCTGTTCCTGACACAGAGGTTCCAATTCAACAGAATAAGTCAAACATTTGTGCAATCTTCAGCGGCGAGCCCTCCAAACTAACATTGATGGGCCATGGCGCCAAGTTTAATTGCTCTCTTCTTATGAGTGGATTCCAGCCAATTTACTTGACTCTGGTGATGGAGTTTGTTGCATGCATGTGGCTTGCAGTATTTGTTGCTGTGCCTCCAGGGGTTACACCAGCTGTTAATCTCCATCCCAGGTTTTGGAAAGGTCTTTCCCCAATGTAGTCTTTTTTCGGATGATAGAAAACCACCGTATGGAGACAGGTAAGTTTCTGTATACATTCACAAAACCTCACTAATTTTTGGGAAAACCCCTACAACATTGAAAAGGAGTTTGCAAGAGGAGGACAACTTAGCAAGTTCCAACAACAAGCAAAGGTCTGAACCTGAAGATGAAGCTTAGTGTGGGAAAGCACCAGGAAAAATTAGAAATGGTTGTTATTGACCTGAGGCTTGTGAAAAGGTGCGATTGGCTTGTCTTATTGCCATTGGCATGGTTGGTATCATTGTATTACTAATTGCTCTTTCTAGAACTTTCTTTGAGTCTTGACAAGGAAGTCTCTCAAAAGGTATAAAAGGGGGATGGGGGACCTGTCCCATCCCTCAAGTGAATTATGGTTTCCAACACAAACATCACCACTCTCAGTTCCTTGTCTGCCTTGTCCTGTCCTGCCATGTTCCTGATACCAGCTCTTGTTGGATCGCTGCACGTTCCGTCTGGAGTGCGCCGACCTGAGCGTGCAGGGCTGCCAGCTGCGCCACTAAAACAGCTGGATCGACCGCACCGTCGTCTGCTGCCGCGTTCACATGGGGAGGCGGAGGAGGAGGCGCTGTCGGAGCCTGGCTGATGATGAAGTCGAAGAAGCCGTCGCCGTTCGGAGCGGGACGCACCCACGTGAGGAGGGCCGCCAAGGCGGCCGCCCGACACACCACATTCGTCGCGTTACCTGCAGGGCGAACCCACCTAGTCTGCCCACCGAAGGTCGCAGCCAGCATCGCACACCCGCAGGCATGGAGGTGCACGCCGTTCACGAGAATGTTGTTGACGTCGAGGGCGGGGGCCACGGCGGCCACCGTACTGTAAAGACAAGGGAGAGCGAGGGGAGCAGTGCGATTTTTCTTCACCGTTTTTCCCAATTTTCGCACTCCGATATGTCCTCCCTCCGACGCGGCAATGTCATCGGTCTGACAAGTTAACGTGCAAAATGGCGGATTGTTCCGCGAGGGCACATTGCGACGGTGCACTCGGATACATACATGTATTTGAATGTTTGAAACCCACAACACGAAAAGCCCAGCCCCAGTCCCCAGTTTCAATTGTGATTGTGAAGAATAATAATCGCGAGCCACATAAGGTGCGATTGGACGAGTCAAAACTGGTGGTGGCAGGTCTTGGGCAGCGGTGAAAAAGCCAAGAAACATTGTTGTTCATAGTGAATGAAGCATCTTTCCATCACAGCAAAGAATAAAGTTGATTGTCTCCTTCTTCTATATCCACCTCTGATCATCTTGAGGTGGGTGCCCCAGCTCCCATTCTTGGAAAATGGGAGCTCCCGCTACCATTTTTCCTTGTCTCTTGTTTCAATCCCAACACCTTTGGCAAAAACTGGTTTCCCCCAGCTCCCATTCTTGAAAAATGGGAGCTCACACCACCATTTTTCCTGCCTCTGGTTTTGATTCCCACTCCCTCCAGAAAATGTCTGGTTTGGTAGCTACAGATCGGTTTCTGATGCAAAATGACCAGCCATGGCCCACAGTGGCGGCCACCCGCTCGCTGACATAGGACGAAAGGGAGTGCGAAGCTGGCAAGGACGAGACAAACGAGGACGAGCTGGGGTGCGGTGCAATAGGACGGCGCCCAAAGTGGTATGTACCTGGAGCCTGCAGAAAGAGAGCCGAACAGTCAGACCAACAGGCCACAAAACAATCCGAGGAGAGCCGATAGTCATCGTGTGGGTCCTCACAGGAAATACAGTCTGCCTCAACATTCGCCACACCTGGGACATGATGGAACGGAGAGACACGTGGTGTTGATGGGCAAGCCGCCAAATGCGTGCCAGAGCTGTGTTAATCAACGGCAAACGAGAGGAGCCCTTCACCAGGGCATGATAGAGCCTCACACAACCCACATCCAGCACCAGAGGAAGTGAGCCTCACCGTTCCGTCCGTAACAGAGTTGACATTGGCGTTCTGGCCCAGTGGCGTGCCGAGGAACGTAGACGAGGCCGAACTGCCGGTGTCAGAGACCGCATACAATGTCTGGGAAACTGTGTCCGCCGACGCCGCCAGCTCTTGTTCGATCGCTGCACGTTCCGTCTGGAGCGCGGCGACCTGAGCGCGCAGGGCTGCCAGCTGCGCCAGTAAAACAGCTGGATCGACCGCACCGTCGTTTGCCGCCGTGTTCACATGGGGAGGCGGAGGAGGAGGCGCTGGCGGCGATGATGAAGTCGAAGAAGCCGTCGCCGTTCGGAGCAGGACGCACCCACTTGAGGAGGGCCGCCAAGGCGGCCGCCCGACACACCACATTCGTTTGCGTTACCTGCAGGGCGAACCCACCCAGGCTGCCAGCGAAGGTCGCCGCCAGCATCGCACACCCGCAGGCATGGAGGTGCACGCCGTTCACGAGAACGTTGTTGACGTCGAGGGCGGGGGCCACGGCGGCCACGGCGGCCATCGTACCATAAAGACAAGGGAGAACGAGGCGAGCAGTGCGAACCTGAGATCTTTTTTCTTCTTTTTTTCCCAATTTTCGCACTCCGATATGTCCTCCCTCCGACGCAGGGATGTCATCGGTCTGACAAGTCAACGTGCAAAATGGCGGATTGTATCGCGAGTGCACATTGCGACTCGGATACATACCTGTATTTGAATGTTTGAAACCCACAACACGAAAAGCCCAGCCCCAGCACCCAGTTTCAATTGTGATTGTGAAGAATAATAATCGCGAGCCACATGGACAGTGCCGGGGCGCTTCGGACGCGCAGTGAGGGACAGCCTCATCCGAATTAGGTGAGCAGCACAGCCTCAGGGAGAGAAGAGACAGACAGACAGAGAGACAGACAGACAGACAGACAGACAGACAGACAGACAGACAGACAGACAGACAGACAGACAAAGAAACGGATCGGATCGACTGAGCAGCACGGGCTCCGCTTGTGCGCAATAAAATAAAGTCACTCACAATCAGTTCGAACGTCGATCCCGTCCAAGACGCTTCTTCTCGCTCCCTCGCTCCCTCCCTCCCTCCGTCGCAAATCACGCGAAACCAATGCTCCACAATCACAATCGCCGCAACGCCGATGCCACCGGCCCGCCTAAAGTCTCCGTCGTCGCCACCCTCGGCAACCCCGACTCGGCCTCCGCCTCCTCCCGCGTCTTCGCCGCCCACCCCATCCTCCGCCGATCCCTCGATACCCTCCTCGCCCAAGGCGCGCCTGACTACCCCGTTCTCCCCATCTTCCAACAAACTCGCACCGGCGGGTTCGTCGACGATGCCAGGCACCCACCGCTCTCCTTCCAGCGCGGTGATGCGCGCATGCTGAGCAACAACCTTGAGCCGGGACCCGTCGTCCCCGACTTTCGCGTGCTCCCGCCAAAGATCGCGCCGGACCACTCGAGCTTCGTCGTCCGCCTACCCGGTGACATCGAGATCGCGCTGCACAGGTCCGTCGAGGCCTATCACGACCTCCAACCAGCGCCGTCATCGCCTTTCGTTCACGGCTTCAACGGCTTGCCCGGGCTCGGGCCGTGGTCCATCGCCGGGGTGATTCGCATCACCAACAACAAAGCCACCGCACTTCAGCACCTCAGCGTGTCGCTCGACTTGAGCGCTAACATGGCGAGCAAGAACCTCGTAAAGGCAGCTTTTGAGAACGTCTCAGGCGTAGATTTCGGAACGCCCCTCGCACCGACAGTCGCCAAACATCTGCTGAGATGGCGAATGGTTCAGCCCAGCCTCCACAGGTTTCAGATCCAAAAGCTGGTTAGTTTTCCTTCTCTTAGTGTTAATTTAAAAGCTACATTGAGTTCTCGACCGCGAACAGGGTCCGCGAGAATCCTTCTACGCCTCGTTCCGATACGTTTTCACACAAGTGTATCCTCCGTCTGTTGACCTCATAGCTTTGAACCTGAACGAATCCGCGACCAACACGCACTACAGGCTCACGGTGGAAGTCGTTGTTCCGAGGAAAGGACTATTTGGTGACGACGGCATTGTCTCCCTCACCAAAGACATCTCCGTCTTCATGTATTCGAAGCCGCAAATCGCCGACGTCCTCCAGAGCGCACTGAGAAAGCGTGTTGAAACGATGCAGGCGAGAGCTCCTGAGTTCCCGTGGAAACTGTCGCTTGCGCACAGTCACCTGGCCCCGTCCGACACCGCCTTTCTCGACATCACAGTCGGCGCGCTGCTCGGGACGTCAACCCTTCCAGAAATCACTGCCGTCACCGTGGAGATTGTTGAAGTCATCGGGTACCTCCGCGGAGAGTCCAAATTCGACAAGAGCAAAAAGGTTCACACTCACGCGACGCAAAAGGTCTGTGAGCGGTACCAATTTGCACCACCGACTTCCAACTCCTCGGCATCGTCAAACACCCTGCTTCCGCTGTCGTGGACCCGTGACGACTCCCCGCAACTGCCCGACACCACAGCGTCCCAGACCGCCTTGCTTCGCTTCGCGACTCCGCCGCTTGTCGTCGACCGACGCGACGCGGTCCCCTCCCCGCTCTCGGCAAAACAGGATCCGCAGTACCCCGCGTCGTGCATGAACCCGGACGGGCGGTGGCACGACGCGGTCATTGCACACGATCTGCGCGTCGTCCTGCACGTTTTGGACGAGAAGCGGCGCGCCGTGGACGTCGAGGGTGTCATGGCGGTTTTGGTGATTGGAGTACGGAGGGAGGAGCTTGTGCGGCTGGTGGACGCGTACCCGGGGCTGCTGGAGGACATGCCGATGAGTGACGCGACCGAAGATCTGCCCACTGAGTTTTAGTAAGAAGGTTTCTGGTTTGTTTGTTGTTTTTCGGCCATTTCGCTCGAGAATAGTAGTTGTGTCAGCCAGCCACGAAGAAGGCCCTTTTTTGGAGGTTTCTGCTCGGTTTCCGCCGCCCTTCGCAGTTTTCGCCGCCCCACGCCTCACGCTTCCGACAAGTGAACAATGACAAACAGATATCAGCATATGAAGCATTAGTCCACGGAGAGGAGGCAGCATGGTCGGGCGCCGATAGCTCGACAGTAGCGCAGGAGGAGGTCAACGAGGTCGGTGCTGCCGATGCGGGAGGCGGCGTCGAAATCTAATCTGTGAAGTCCACGGTAGGTCTCGGTTTGGTGGGAGAGGGGTAGGCGAAAGTGGTTGGCGAGACCGAAGGCGGCCCTAGCCGCTTTTAAGACGACGAACGAGCTTCGATGGAGGGCTGTGATTGTTGGCGGGTGTCGAGGGTTTTGTTACGCCGGTTTCGGTGATTGGCCCGCGCTGGTGGACGATTCCCTGGCTTCTGGAAGAGACGTTCCGATCAACGAGTAAGGAGGCTTAGTTTCGAGTGCCGGTCTGTCTCTCCGTCTCTCCAACATGGCGCAGTTTCCCAGCTCGCATACTTCTTCTTGGCACATGAACACCAACAACAGCACCACCGGCAAGGGCGGCCGCGGCGATCACAGCGGAGGTGGCTCACTCGAGGGCCTCATCAGGAGCGGTCGTCGCCTCGCCGAAGCATTCCTTGCCTCATTCAGCCCTCCCGCACCGTCCTCGGCGGCATCAGTCTCGTTAATCGACGGGCTGTACGAAAAGTCCCTCCCGAGGACGCCACCCCTCGCGTCCCCCGTGGGCCCACTTGTGGACCAGGGCCACCGCGAAAGCGTCAACTCAATCGTGCGTGCCGCGTGCCTGGCGACCGTCACACCTCCGGAAAGGCATCCTGAGAACATCTTTTGCGGAATGGGGTGCGCTTTCATAGCCGTCGTTAGCCCGTCTGTTGGTTCACGCTGGCTTTACCAGGCAAATAATGCAGTCAGCGACTACTTGAAGGGTGATTGATTTCGATTGGGTTCTTTATTTGGGGTTTACCTCTTTTTTTTTCCCCATCCGATAACCCAATCAACTACCAAACCAACCCTCCTCCTTCACAAGATTTATCGGCGCAGCACACATTCTTCGAAATCTCAGACCAACCCACCCTCACACAACGCGGCGGTCCAATATCACCCATTTTTTTTGAAGGCCCCGTCGTTATGGTGAAACAGCAAGCAGGTTCCAGTGCCCAGAGCCGCGTTCCTGGCCGCCTTTTTGGAGATGTGTGGTGGGAGACTCCGTCGCCACAGCAGCCTCGCACCCAATATTGGATCCATTCGCTCGTTTTCATCGACTCCGCTGATCCAAACTTTGCCTCGCACAAGCGATTTCTTCCCGATATTGCGAGGAATTTTAGCAGCTACACCTCCAGGCCGATTTCGCGTGTTCAGAGCGACGTCGAGCATGGTCTTAACGCAAAATACGCGGCGGCGACCAAATCGCTGGGTCCAGCCGCAACAAATCAAGACCGAAGCTTTTTCAGTCTTCTCAAAAGCTTTGGCGCCACCGCCCTTATGACGGATTTTGTCAAGCAGTTGGAACTGGACGACCATAATGACGCCTGGTACGACAAGATCGCAAGGCTATTTCACAGCGATGCCGTTGTCCAGATCAATGGAATCACCAAACTCTGTCCATCTGGTGAATATCGCGGCGAAAATGGAGTCAAAGAGTTTGCCCAAGGTGAATACAAACTACCTTCCACACTAAAAACTCAACCCTTTTCAGTGCTGGATTCTCTTCGAATGAAAATCAAGTTCAAAATTCTTAATGAGGCGGATTTCGCATTCTCAACCGATCTTGCCCGTTTCAACACGGATTTGACTAGATCTGTGCCTCATCTGGACGTCGGCCTGATTGGGTCGATCCACGGCTCCTTTGAAATCGTTGATCTAAAGAAGCATTCTTACAAATTGACTAAACTGGTGTTCGAACTCCATCCTTTGAGCCGCCTCCAACAACGGGCCTTGGACGATTACTTCGAGGAGTTTGCAAATGACTTTAGAGATTATGTGGACGGTACGAAAATTCTGGATCTCAGAGAACTTATGACCGGCGCTCCAAGCGACGCCCCAGCGATCTCGCAACTGGAAACCAGCTCATCTGGCATGACGACCTTGGGTGTTAGGCTTTCCTTTTTCCACACGTTCATCAAAAAATGTGGAACTCGAGCAGCTTTTCGTGGGCTCACAACAGCAGATGTGAATGCGAAAATTGTGCAGCCTGCTACTCTCTACGCCAAGGCCAGTCTTGTAGATTGCATGATTGCTCTGGGCGACACTAACGCCATTGGACCGGCTGATTGGTTTGTGAGCCATGCTTGGATGTATTCCTTTCTGGACGTTGTCGATGCCCTTGACCGCTTCTTTGAGAATGCAGACGAGAACACCGACGGCGAGAGCTCTGATCCGTACCTCTGGTTCGACTTGTTCACGAATTCCCAGCACGATACTGCCGCAAAGCCGTTCGAGTTCTGGGAAACCACTTTCATGTCGGCGGTGAAGAAGATTGGCAGAGTATTGATGGTCCTGCAGCCCCACAGCGCACCGATACCCTTTGCCCGCTCGTGGTAAGCAACTTTAGTCCTGTCCAATCAAAGTCGTAACAAAATTTTCCCCAGGTGCGTCTTCGAGATGTTTTCGTGCCTCAAAACCGGCAGTTTGTTTGACGTTACGATGACTTCGTACCAGTCGAGCTTGTTTTCCGAAATGGTTGCCAACACGTCCACCATGTGCAAGATATTGGACTTGATCGACACGGCAAACTCCCAGTCCACTAATCCTGCAGACAGGGCCATGATCTTCCAGTCCGTGACGAACGGCGGCCTAACGCTGCCGCAGATTGACGAGATGGTCAAAGGCGCTTTCCGCGAGTGGATGATCCGCGAATGCAAGCGGCGGCTAGCCTTGTCCGCCCTCCCCAGCGACCGCGCGATGTACAGGGCCGCCATCGCGGTGCTCCTCGAGCTGCGACGCGAGGCCTCCAGCCTCGACGAAGCCGAAGAGCTCCGCCTACGCAGCCGCATGGCGCGTCCCGACAGTTCGCGCAACACCGAGCTCTGGCTCACGATCGGTCCCGACGGCCGCGCGGAGCTGCCCGACGAGACGTCCGAGGCGGCGTTCTCGCACTACATCCGGCTCTACAAGTTTTGCGACCAGATGCAGCATTTCTACCGGCGCTGCGGACGCTTCGAGCGAGCGATACCGTTTGCGCGTGCCGCGGCGTACACCGATCTCGCGCAGGACGCGCTCTCGCCGCGAGCGCTGTGGCAGTTCTGCCTCCTTGCACTTTTCCTCGACCGGTGCGGGCAGCCGGCTTCCGCGTCGTACTGGTTCGATCTGGTCGCGTACATTGTCAAAGTGGCTTCTTTGCGGCAATTTGAAGACGTCAAGCGCCTC
Organism: Zopfochytrium polystomum; assembly: GCA_025765615.1. Classification (NCBI taxonomy): domain Eukaryota; kingdom Fungi; phylum Chytridiomycota; class Chytridiomycetes; order Chytridiales; family Chytridiaceae; genus Zopfochytrium; species Zopfochytrium polystomum. The sequence continues at coordinate 95,211 of JAIVFJ010000195.1, read as the reverse complement.
GGGAACGTCGGATTGGGCGTCGCCGCCATCCTAGAGCCTGACGTCGAGCTCACCGCCGGCGCGCTCACTGCTGGGAATACTGGTGACTCGCTCGATAGCTCGCTTCGAACACCTCTTTTGATTGCGCCAGACAGACTTCCTCTCGGGACGGTGGCGTCGCAAGGTACTACAGCGAGAATGCAGCTGGCGCTGCTATGTCTTGAGACGGCTATCCTGGAGCCCAATGGCCTGACGTTGTACGGTGTGCCACTTCAGTCTGCAGCCGCTGTGGCGGTGCCTGCGCTCCAAAAATTTGCAGGAGCCTCCGTTCCTGAGGCGGTGATTGCGCAGTTTGAGGTGTAGGGAAAGTGGAGGTATGGGGAGGCTGTGAAGCCCGTCCCAAACTTTTTGTTACGGTGGGGGCTAGCCTGATGTGCCGGTGATTGAAAGAGATACTTTGAACTTTCTGTGATTTCTCACTATTGAGCCGTTGACACGAAGATCCCTAAAACGCGGTCGGCAGCCCCTCGTCTCCGTCATTGATGGTGCTTCCTCCAACAGCCCCGGATAGGTACAGCAATCGCGGAAGCCGCCACAACAACCTGCCGCTTCTCGTCCAAAACGTACAGAATGGAGAGGAGGTCGTGCGCTGTGAGCGGCAAATGGCTCAAGTGCTCAAATGGTTGGTGTTTCACAGGGCAAGGTCTATTTTCCTCCAATCGGGTTCACTGACTTTTCCAGCACGTCGGAAGTTTTCAGCAGCTCGCTGCTTCCCCCTTCTCGAGGTATGAACCATATCTCGAACCCGTTGCTGCTTTGCTGCACTCGTGTGACCTTTCCTTTGAGCCCAGAGAGATCCGTATGGGCATCCGTGAACGCTATCGGGAGCCCACACTCTTTCCACCAGAGCCGTATCTCTTCTGACTGCGCCAGCTCCATGGAAAGTGACGAGTACTTCAACTCGAGCCCGCTCTCAAGCCACCATTGAAGCAGCTCAAGATTGCCGAACATGCTGGCGCGATCCATGGCATCGCAAGAGTACTTGAGCTCAAAACTGCTGTCTTTCCACCACTGCAGAACCGCCAGATGAGTCGTCCTGTTGATCGCCGCGGCCGAGTACTTGAGCTCCAGCCCCGACGCTTTCCACCACTGCAGCACTTCGACGAAGCCTCGCTCGCTCGCCTTGTCCACCGCCCTCTCAGAGCACTTGACCGGCAGCCCCGACGACCTCCAAAAATCCAGGATCGAAAGACGTCCCTCGCCGCTGGCCGCATCCATCGCCGCGCACTCATCCTCGGGTGCAAACACAATCTCCAGGCCGCTGTCCCTCCACCACTCCAAGGCCGCGATCTGGCCGTTCTCGCTCGCGCGCAGCATAGCTTTCCCGTCATACCGCAGCTCCAGACCGCTGTCCTTCCACCACTGCAGCACCGCCACCCGCCCCTTTGCGCTCGCCGTCTCCATCGCGGACGACGAGTACTTTAAGTCGCGCAGGCCCGATCGGGACCTCCACCATTCGAGCACGTTGATGCGTCCCGCGTCGCTCGCGGCGTCCATCGGATCGCCATCTTCGAGTTCGAACCCGTTGTCGCGCCACCAGTCCAGAACGTACGTGTGCCCGCCGCGGGAGGCGACGTACACGCACGTAGAGTAGAACGCAGAGCGCGGGTACTCGGCGACGTCCAGGCACCAGCGGAGTATGTCAACATGGCCGCCCTCGCAGGCGGCGTGCACGATGCTGGTCGGATCGAGGTTGCAAAGCGGCAAGCCCGATGCGCCCCACCAGTGCACCACGGGGAGTCGGCCGCGGCGGGCGGCGTCGCTGATCACGTTGGCGTTGACGTACCGCGGGCGGGCGCCGGTGGCTCGGCAGTAGCGGAGGAGGAGGTCCAGGAGCTCGGTGCTGCCGACGCGGGTTGCGGCGTCGAACTCGAATCTGCGCAGGCCCCGGTAGGTCTCGGCTTGGAGGAGGGGCAGGCGGAAGAGGGTGGCGAGGTAGAAAGCGGCTCTTGCAGCTTTCGAGGCGACGAGCGAGCGGCAGATGGCGTGGACGGCGTCGGGGGGCAGAAGCGTAACGCCGTGGAGATCGCTTGTGGGAGGAGGAGGAGGAGGAGCAGTAGCGTGACTGCTGCTGCGCCTCATCATGGTCATGATCTCCATTCAACTGCCGTCCCACTTGTTGTGTTTTTGTGTTGAATTTTTCGGCTCATCAAAAGTTTGATTTCGGACGGAAAACGCCTCCCCTTTTTGGGTGTGGTGTCTTTCTTTTGTTCCGCGGACGCACGCACGCACAAAATTGGCAATCATATTTCAGCGTGCCTCTTCGGAAGGGGCAGGCAAGTTTCGGGTTTGAAACTGGACCTGGGTTGCGTGTGTAAAATACCAGTGATAAGAAATTTGGAGGAGGAAACAACAGAACGACACTCTCGTCGCTGCAATCTTACAACGTGGGGGTGGTAGCCATGGGTAGGGGCATCACCAGGTCTCCCAAAGGAAGATGACGGCAGGAGACACCGCCCCCGCAAACTCGTCCCTCGGCACCCCCAACTCACCGAAAAACCGTCTTGACATGAAACCGCCTTGACATCCTGTCCTGTCGTCCAAAACGGACAAAACGGAGGCTGACAGCAAAGGACAACGGCTTTATTGCAGCTTAATCCTCACTGTTCAACCACTGTTCAACCCCCCCGCAGAAGCAGTTCACCTAAAATACAGTTGGCAGTTCCTCGTCTCCGTCATTGATCGGCACGTCATCCAACAACCCCGGATACGCGTCCACCAGCCGGACAAGCTCCTCTCTCGGCACGCCAATCACCGATACGGCCACAACACTTTCGACCTCCACGACGCGACGCTTCTCGTCCAAAACGTGCAGGACAACGCGCAGGTCGTGCGCGATGACTGCGTCGTGCCACCGTCCGTCCGGATTCATGCACGAAGCCGGGTACTGCGGGTCTTGCTTTGCGGCGGGCGACGCGCGGACGGCGTCGCGTAGGGTAGTTGCCAGAGGCGGGGTGAAGAAGCGCAGCGTGGCGGACTGCGACGCGAGGGTGTCCGGCAGCTGCGGGGTGTCGTCGCGGGTCCACGACAGCAGAAGCGGGGCGCTCGCCGGAGCGGCCGAGGAAGCGGGAGACGTCGACACGGCAAACTTGTATCGCTCGCAGACCTTTTGGGTCGCGTGCGTGCGGACCTGCTTGCTCGCGTCGAACTTGGACTCTCCACGAAGGTACCCAATGACTTCGACGATCTCGACGGTGACGACGGCGATCTCTGGGAACGCCGACGTTCCCGGGAGAGCGCCGACTGTAATGTCCAAGAAGGTGGTCTCGGACGGGGCCAGGACACTGTGCACGAGCGACAGCTTCCACGGAAACTCCATCTTTCGCGCGTGCAGCGTTTCGACCCTTCTGGTGGCGGCCTGGAGGACCTCGGAGATTTGCTGCTTCGAGTACAGGTGAACCGGGATGTCTTTGGTGAGGGAGAGGACTTTGCTTTCCTTGAAGAAACCTTTTTTCGGAACAATGACAGTGACCATCATCTTGTAGTAGGTATTTGTGGCGGATTCGTTCAGATTCAAAGCTATGAGGTCGACAGATGGAGGATAGACTTGAGTTAACTGGTACCGGAATGATGCATAGAATGACTCCCGTGGTCCCTTTTCGACGGTTGCGGACTTTGATTAGATCATAAAGGAGTAGAATAGAGATACTCACCAGCCTTTCGATCTGAATCTCGTGGGGCTTGACCTCAAACAGGCGCCATCTCTGAAGACGCTTTGTGACCAGACCAGTGCTTACGTCAGTGAAATTTTCCAGCTCAGCCTTGACCAAGTGCTTGCAGGCCATGTTCGCCGTAAAGTCCAGTGTCACCTTGATCCGCTCGAGCACTGTGTCTTTGTTGTTTGTGACGCGGAGCACCCCGGCAATGGACCACGGCCCGAGCCCCGGCAAGCCGTTGAAGCCGTGGACAAAAGGCGAAGTCCGCGACGAAGAGAGGTCGTGGTAGGACTCGAGGGACCTGTGGAGCGCGATCTCGAGGTCGCCGGAGAGGCGAACCACAAAGCTAGAGTAGTCCGGCGCGAGCTTGGGCGGCAGCACGACGACTTCGGGCACGACGGGTCCCGGCTCGAGGTTGTTGCTCAGCATGCGCGCGTCGCCGCCCCGCTGGAACGAGAGAAGCGGGTTCCTGGCGCCGTCGACGAAGCCGCCGGTGCGTGTGTGCTGGAAGACCGGGAGCACGGGGTAGTCGGGGGCGCCTTGGGTGAAGAGGGTATCGAGGGATCGGCGGAGGATCGGGTGGGCGGCGAAGACGCGGGAGGAGGCTGTGGCCGAGTCGGGGTCGCCGATGGTGGCGACGACCGAGACTTTGGGCCTTGTGGTTGAGGAGGCGCCGGTGCCGGAGGCGGCGGCGTCGTTGCTGCCCATTCAGTTCCTGCGGGTGTGAAAAAAGGATTCCTGTGATTTGCTTGATGATTTATTCTTTTTTTTTTGTTTTTTTCTTTTTTTCTGTTGCTCTAATTTGTCCAAAAAAGGCACTCGCGGGAGGGACTGTCTGTTGTCCGCCTGTTGACAACTGTGCCCCTCCCTGCAAAAGTCTGTCTGACTGGGCTTTCCACTTGGTTGGGCTTTCCCGGTTGTGGGGTTCGAACATTCAAATATTATTAATACCAAAATACTGAACGAGTCTGACGTTTGTTTTTTTTTTTTTTTTTTTTTTTTTTTTAATGTGACCAACAACCTGGGAAGTTATCGTTTTGCACGTCAAGCCGAGTCATGCCCGCCGTCATACTGAGCCTGAACAAATCTTCGTTCATCATCCCGTGGTCACCATTGGGCAGTCCTATTTGTATGTGAACAATCAACCTTCTCCATGTCGCTCTAAGCAGCTCGCTCGCTTGGTCATGTGAACGTCGTCAGGGTTAGGGCTGACGCAAGGTGTTTGCACAATCAGACGCCAATGAATTATGCCAACACGCGCCAAAACCATGCTATTGTGAAGCTCTTATGAGCCTGAAAGACAAGCGTAAGTGTTGTAGGGCAAAATCTAGAAGAGGACGAATAAAACCATGGTAGGCGAACAATACAAACAGTTTGGGTGAAAGTAGTTTGAAGGTCGCCTGGAGGGCGAGCTGCAGCCAGCGCGGCAGCCCCCCTTCACTGGAGCAAAACAAGGGCGAAACAATAAACGTCTAACTAAAACAAGGCAGGCGGATCCTCGGTCGCGTCATTCATCGGCGCGTCCTCAAGCAGCCCCGGATATGCGTCAACGAGACGTACAAGCTCCTCCCTCCGCACGCCAATCACCGAAACCGCCATGACACCCTCGATCTCCACGACGCGCCGTTTCTCGTCCAAAACGTGCAGGACAACACGCAGATCGTGCGCAATGACCACGTCGTGCCACCGCCCGTCCGGGTTTATGCAGGACGCGGGGTACTGGGGATCCTGTTTTGCCGAGAGCGGGATGCGGACCGCTTCGCGGCGGTCGGCCACAAGCGGCGGAGTCGCGAAGCGAAGCAAGGCGGTCTGCGAGGCGGCGGTGTCCGGCAGTTGCGGAGAGCCGTCGCGGGTCCAAGAAGGTGCAAACTTGTCGCGCTCGCACACCTTTTGGGTTCCGTGCGTGCGAACCCGTTTGCTTCTGTCCATTTTGAGCTCGCCGTGGAGGTACCCGATGACTTCGACAATCTCCACGGTGACGGCGGTGATTTCTGGAAGGGTGGACGTTCCGTGAAGCGCCCCGACTGTGATGTCGATGAAGGCGATGTCGGTGGGGGTCAGGTGGCTGTGCGCAAGCGACAGTCTCCATGGAAACTCTGGAGCCCTCGCATGCATCGTTTCAACACGCTTCCTCAGCGCGCTCTGGAGCACCTCGGCAATTTGCGGTTTCGAATACATATAAACGGGGATGTCCTTCACGAGCGAGACCATGGTGTCGTCGCTGAAGAAGCCTCTATTCGGGAGAGCGACTTCCACCGTCAGCCTGTACTGCGTGTTAGTTGCCGATTCGTTCAGGTTCAAAGCTATGAGGTCAATGGATGGTGGATAGACTTGGGTAAACTGGTATCGGAACGAGGCACAGAAGGACTCTCGCGGACCCTGATTGTAATTGAGAACTCAGTTTACCTTTCAAATTTAGAGAAAGGAGAAGGAGACGTACAAGCCTTTCGATCTGGAACCGGTGGGGCTGAGCTTCAACCAACCGCCATCTCGCAAGGCGCTTGGTGGCACTTAACGCGGGGTCGACTACGAGCCCAACTGCTCTGGAGGTGTCATAAAGGTCCTTGGCGAGGGGCTTGCTCGCCATGCTTGCGCTTAAGTCGAGCGACACCCTGACGTGCTGAACCGCTGTGTTTTTGTTGTTGGTGATGCGAATCACCCCAGCGATGGACCACGGCCCGAGCCCCGGCAAGCCGTTGAAGCCGTGAACAAAAGGCGATGTCGATGCCGGTGCGAGGTCATGGTAGGCCTCGATGGACTTGTGGAGCGCAATCTCAATGTCACCGGGTAGGCGGACGACAAAGCCAGAGGCATCCGGCGCGAGCTTTGGCGGGAGCACGCAAACGTCGGGGACGACGGGTCCCGGCTCGAGGTTGTTGCTCATCATGTGCGTGTCGCCGCGCTGGAACGAGAGCGGCGGGTTCCTGTTGCCGTCGACGAAGCCGCCCGTGCGCGTGTGCTGGAAGACGGGGAGTACGGGGTAGTCCGGCGCGCCTTCGGCGAGGAGGGCGTCGAGCGATCGGCGGAGGATCGGGTGGGCGACGAAGACGCGGGAGGAGGCTGCGGACGAGTCCCGGTCGCCAACGGTGGGGACCGAGACTGTGGGCGGAGTGCTGGTGGTGGCGGCGTCGTTGCGGCGCATTCGCCTTCTGCGATATTGGCTGTATTGGGAGGAAAGTGGGCCTGTGTTTTTTTGATGATTTTTTTTATTTTTTATTTTTCTTCTTGTTTTTTCTTCGTCGAAAAAAAAAAACGCACTGCGCATGTCAATGGCGGGGACTGGGCTTTCGAGTTGTGGTTTCAAACATTCAAAGAAAATAATGGGTTTGTCTTTGGTCTGTGGCGATCGGCCTCCTGCAGAGTTTTCTTGTTTTATTTTACTCCTGTTTCTTTACACATTTTCGTCTTTTTGATATTGAACAACGTTATTGTTGGCCTACTGTTGCAATGTGCCCAACGCGAGAAAATTCCCACACTGCTCTCTGCGGAGGCCGAATTTCAATATGCACTGAGCGTGTTTATTTGCATGAATGTAATTTTTACCTTTTTTTTGATACCCAGCTCGAAATTACTTAGTCGGCTCGATTAAAAAGGCTTGTCGGCGAGCAAGCGTGAAATGAAACAAATAACAGAAAAGTCTGTCTACCTTCAGCTTCATAATATTATTGGGGGGCGCCCAAGGTCCAAGGAAGTCGCTCGCTTCCTCTTCACACAGGCTGCGCTCCACTGTCTCCCTGTCTGTCTGTCTCTCTCTCTCATTCTCACGGGACATTCATTTGTCGCATTCTTTGGCTGCCTCACGCAAAAAGTTTGTTCATTACCGCACCAGCCGGAGCTGTGAAGAATGATTTCTCAGAATTTGCCATTTTGATTTCTATTGCTCGTACCCTCCAAACAAATATAAAAACGCAAGACTACTCCGACATACTACAGAAGTAGCAAAGAGCGACTCAGAGCCACAGCAAATGAAAATTCAAGGCAGCTCCGCACTCTACAACCCCTGGCAGTAGCAGTTCACCTAAAATACGGTTGGCAGTTCCTCGTCTCCGTCATTAATCGGCACGTCCTCCAACAGTCCCGGATACGCGTCCACCAACCGAACAAGCTCCTCTCTCGGCACGCCAATCACCGAAACAGCCATGATACCCTCGACCTCCACAGTGCGTCGCTTCTCGTGCAAGACCTGCAGGACAATGCGAAGGTCGTGCGCAATGACGGCGTCGTGCCACCGCCCGTCTGGGTTCATGCACGACGCGGGGTACTGCGGATCCTGCTTTGCAGCGGGCGATGCGCGGACGGCGTCGCGTCGGGCTGCCGCGAGGGGCGGCGTCGCGAACCGCAGCGTGGCGGTCTGCTACGTGGAGGTGTCCGGCAGCTGCGGGGCGTCGTCGCGGGTCCACGACAGCGGGAGCGGAGCGTTCGCCGATTCCTGCGAGGCCACTGCAAACTTGTACCGCTCGCACACTTTCTGGGTCGCGTGCGTGCGGACCTGCTTGCTCTTGTCAAACTTGGGCTCGCCGCGCAGGTACCCGATGACTTCGACGATCTCGACGGTGACGGCGGTGATTTCCGGAAGCGTCGACGTGCCAGGGAGAGCGCCGACTGTGATGTCGAGGAAGGCGGTCTCGGACAGAGCCAGGACTCTGTGAACGAGCGACAGCGTCCACGGGAACTCTATCGTTTTCGCGTGCAGCGTTTCGGTCCTTTTGTGCGTAGCCTTCACGACAAAAAAAAAATGAAAAGTCTTCTATTGGTATTGCCCGAACGCAGGAGCGGTCATTTGTTGTCAAGCAGACCCTTCTTGATGATCAGCTGCCGGACAACGTCGTATCCGTCGTACGCAAGCACCTCCTCCGGATTCAAGCTCGTGTTGGTCACGCGCGCGATAAACGCAAACAGCCGCAAGAACGACAGCCCGACAAAAGTGCTAAACGGCGACGTGGCGTACTGCCGCTTCCCCTGCGTGCGAGCGGACTCTGCAATCTTCTTCGCGCGCGCGTACCGCGCCTCCTGGAAGAGCTCAAACGCGCGCCGCGGGTTGCTCGGCAGCCGCTGCAGCAACGCGGTGAGCACGTCCACGTCCTCTAGCGACACGCTGGCGCCCTGCCCGACGAACGGCACCATGGCGTGCGCGGCGTCGCCGACCAGCACGCAGTTGCCCCTGTGCCAGGTCGGCAGGGTCTCGAGGTCCCAGATGGTCATGGGGATGATGCGGATCGACTTGCGAATCATCGGTTCAAACGCCGGGCCGAGCTGCCACGAGCGCGCCAGCGCGGCGATGCGGGCGGCCTCGGCGTCGAGGTCGTAGAGGGACTCCCAGTGGTCGTGCGAGATGTCTTCTTGCTTTGCTTCGTAGATGGCCCAGTGGATGCGCGCGTCCGAGGTGCGCATGATGTAGCCGGACTTGCCCGCGACGTTGTTGGTGAAGAAGTTGAGGGCGCGCGAGGGCCAGTTGAACTCGTCCGAGTACTCGGTGACGCCAAAGTAGCCAACGAAGCCGGATTTGAAGGGTTTGCGGTCCGGGAAGAGGATGGAGCGGACACCAGAGTGGACGCCGTCGGCACCAATGAGGATGTCGCCGTGGGCGAACGTGCCGTCGCGGAAGGTTGCCTTGACGCCGAGGCTCCCGTCGGTCGGCTGCTCGATGCCGGTGAGGTGCTTGTCGTACTTGAGAAAGACGCCCTCCTTGTTGAGCGCGGTGTAGATGATGCGCGTGATGGAGGAGCGGAGGATGTTGACGGTGATCAGATCGTCCTTGTTGATGACCTTGAAGCTCGCGACGAGCTGTCCGTCGATCTTGTGCATGTTGTAGCTGACGACGGGCGCGCCGGCGGCGACGATCTCGTCGAGGAGGCCGAGGTGCTTCAGGACACGGAGGCCGTTCTCCATGAGGGTGAGGCCGCCGCCGACGTCGCCCGGCTCATAGGCAAGGGCGGGGTTCCTCCCGGCGGGCGGCCGCAGGCGATCGAAGAGCTCGACGTCGTGGCCTGCACGGCTGAGGGCCAGGGCGAGGGCGGGGCCGGTGAGCCCGCCGCCGATGATCAGGATCTTCATACGGAATGTGTGTGAGTGTGTGAGTGTGTGTGTGTGTGTGTGTGTGTGTGTGTGTGAGTGTGTGTGTGCGGCCTGTCGGGGGGGCGAGTTCGGTTGATGAGCGACGAAGTGCGATCGTGATCGCTGTGCGAAGGAGAAGGAAAACAGAAGCAGATGGACGAAGATGACCGCAAAGAGCCGGACTGCGGACAAGCAGCCGTTTTGCAGCACAAACAACGGGAGAAAAAAAGAAAGAAAAAAAAAAATTCCCATGCTCGCGCGAATTCCCCGTTTCGGCAAAATGACGCCCCCTTTAGGAAATTCCTGTGAGTCAGCGACAGTCTTTCGCCCAACCGCCGCACTCGGTATGTAAATAATAGTTTGGGCAATGAAAAAAAAACGAGCAGGCACAAGAAAGACCAGGAGAAAAGGAATCGGGAAAGAATGAAGCCGCCCGCAAAAGCTTCTTGGTGAGTGCTCCGCAACAGAAGAGAGTTGCGAACGAGTAGCGCCCCACTCTCAGAGAGCAACAACCTTCTCCTGGGACGGAGGGTGGGCCATGATCAGCTTCTTTTGCGTCTTGGACTCCTTCTTGAACGCTTCCTTCAGCTCCTTCTTTTCGTTTCGCCGGCTCTGCGGAAACAAACAAAAGGCAAGGAAAACACGGACGCCCCCGCAAATGGTGAGTTGAGAAGGCAGAAGACCGGGCAAACAACGGGTCCACTTGTCAGTACCTTTCGCTGTTCCTTCACTGCCTGCTTGCGAGCCTTCTTTTCTTCTTTCGTTTCATTTTTACTTCTTGCCGCACCAAGGTTGACTGTGGAAGTGGGGGTTACATATAAGCAACTAGTCAGAGGAATGGAAATGCAGTAACTCACCCCTCTCAGCGCCCTCCTCTTCATCGAATTCGTCCTCCTCTCCATCCTCATCCTCAGCTCCGATATCCCTCTGTCCAGGCTTGGCGCTCACCACATCGCCCTTCTCCGCCGGCGCCTCCACAACCACCGGCCGCCCCTTCACAAACCGAATCTTCGGCGCCGTCCGCTCGACCGCCGCAATCAGCTTCGGCCGGTTGTAAACATTCGAGTACGTCGACATGATCGTCTCGACATCCCACCGCTCCTTGCCCCTGCCCCTCGCCTCCTCCTCCGCCGCGACCTCGCGCTCCAGCTCCTCGTCCAGCGCGGCCCCGCCGACCTCGGCCTCGAGCTCCGCCGTCATCTCCTCGCCGCGCTGCGCGATCTGCTGCTTCACGATCGCCGCGTCGCCGTCGCCCGGCTCCAGCGGCGCCGTGAGCGCGCCGCGGAGCGCGTCGATGCCCGTGTGGCCGGATATCCGCCGCGGGATGATCTTGGTGCGGCGGCTGCGACCGACGACTTCGGTCTCGGTGAGGAAGGCTTCTAGGGCGGCGTTGAGGTGTTTCCGGCCGACGGAGGGTTGCGCTTTGGAGGCGGCCACGCTCTCTCGGTCGCCGTCGTCTTCGTAGCCGAAACCACGGCGGCCGTACGAGTTCAGGTCGATTGTCTTGCGAGCGTTCGGGTTTGACGGGTCCAAATTCTCTTCGTACGAGTCATCGTCGTCATTATCGTACTCCTTCCTCAGCAGCTCGTCAAACTTGTCGTCCAGGAGCGTCAGTTGCTTTGTCCGGACCATTGCCGATGAGGTCATCGACAGAGCCGATATCGCCGTTTTTCGTCCGTCCCGTTCGTCTTCTTCCTCCTCTGCGTCATCGTCCCTTTGCTTTCCGCTTTTCTTGAATCTGTAATGCACGTGCAGGTCAGTGAAATAAAAGGGATCAAACGCAGACGCAGAGCGCACTTTCGGTATTCCCTGAACCACTCTGGTTCCTCTTCATCGCTCTCTTCGTCCACATCTGGCACTGCGTCCTCATCGTATTCATCGTCATCAATATCAGCAGGTCTTCTCGGCACAAACGTGTCTTCCGGTATCAGATTAAGGCCCTCCGGAACCTCGTCCGCATCAAGAGCGGCGAAAAAGTCGTCCACGTCGTCTTCGACGTACTCTTCATCGTCCAGTGCGTATAAAACCTCGCGCATTTCCGGTTCGACATCCAAGACTATCAAGGTGTACGGATCAAAGAGTTCAGCTCTCATAAAACATAACTCACAGGAATAACACTCACTGTCGACGGTCGGCTCTTGGTTCAGCAAACCCACCCGAGTCTCAAACTGTGACGGCATCGACTCGCTCGGGAAGTCAAACTGGACTTTCCGCCGCCCCGACTTGCTCATGGCCACGCTCGCCGTCTCCTCCTGCAGCGCAAATCGTCGGTCAATCGACACCAAGTGAGAGCGATCGAAAAACAATAAAAAATCTCACCCTAAAGTGGATCCCCGTCCTCCCTTCCTTCGCTCCTCTCGCCGACACAAATACCGCCGACGGATCGTCCCCAATCGTCTTCAGATGCTTCATGTAATCGTAGCTCTCCTGATCGTCAAAGTAGATCCCGTACATCGACGGGTCCTCCTTCGCTGCGACGCTCGCCGCGACCTTGGACACGATCGTGCCGCGAGACCGATCGCTCTTGTAGCTGCACGCATCGTCAAACTCGCTGCCGCCCTCTTCGTCGTCGTCGTCGTAGTATTCGCCGCCAAAGTCGGAGGAGAGGTACTCTCCCCGGTCGATGACGTCGAGGTCCGGGACGGTGTCCTGGGCGGTGGGGAGGACGATCTTTTTCTGCAACCCGAGATGGAAATTGATCCACCCCCGGCATTTTCATTCAGTATCAAAGTAGGCTGTTGAGGCGATCGGGGTGCGGGGTTTGAAGTTGTGCGTCTGGCACAGGGTGCTTACCCGTTGGAGGTTCCCGCTGTGCGGGACCTCTCGCAAGACGAGGCGGGAAGCGTTGGGATCAGCGAGGGCGGGGTCGCGCTGCGATCGGTGGACGACTTGGAAGGTGACGGACTTTTTGGGGTCGATGAAGCGCCGTCGGGACGGCTTTGCGGATCGAGGTTTCCGAGAGGGCGCGGCGGTTGCGGCGGTGTGGGTCATGGAGGGAGAGGCGGTGTCGGCAGCGGAGGCCGGTGTAGCCATCCTGCCTTGTCACGAAAAGAAAGTAAGAAAGAAAGCACGGCGCAATTGATTCACCTGTCCGGCAAAGATCATGCGGTGGCCCACCTTTGCTCACTCCGAGATCGCCTCAGTGATCTGCGGCTACATCCACGAACCAACGGACCGATACCGCGTCGCGACCTTGCTACGCTTCGAGCGCACCCAAGCCACCTTTCTCTGCGTCCTCGTCGGCGACATCTTCACGCGCGCCAGCCGCACCAACAATGTCGAGCTGCTGTCGCTGCTGCACCGGAACGGCCAGATCGTCGGAACCCACACCCCGCATCGCGTCATGATCGAAGCGAGCGCGGGCGGAAGCGTCGCCGCGCTGCAGTGGTGGAAGGACACGGGTCTGGAATTCAGCTGCTCCGAGGAGGCGATCGTCGCCGCCAGCAAGAACGGCCACGTCGGCGTCTTGGAGTGGTGGAAGACGCAGCCGGTGGAGCTCGAGTACGGCGCGGCGGCGATGAAATGGGCAACGTGCAACAAGCACTTCGCGGTGCTGGATTGGTGGTTGAAGAGCGGGCTGCAGGTAAAGTGCCCGCCGCCCGACTTTGACGTGTTTAGTACGGCCGGCGAGGTGGCGATTCTGCAGTGGTGGAGGCAGAGTGGTTTGGAGTTTCGGTACTCTGAGAATGCGATGAACGCGGCAAGCGAGGCTGGGAACGTGGCCGTTCTGCAGTGGTGGCGCGACAGCGGCTTGGATTGGCGATGGATGGCGCCAGCGTTAGGGGGCTGACTCACGTACTGGACTGGTGGAGGAACAGCGGGCTCGAACTCAGATACTCGGACGACTGCATGAACGTAAACAGCGTCTTTGGCTGCGGCGACGTCAAAGTGCTGGAATGGTGGAAAAACAGCGGGCTTGAGCTCAGGTACAGCTCCACCGCGATGGACCAAGCCAGCGCCAGCGGCAGCACGGCAGTTCTGCAGTGGTGGAACGACTCAGGATTGGAGCTGAGATGCACGGAAAGGTCTTTGGATCAAGCAAGCCTGGCTGGACATTTGAACGTTTTGCAATGGTGGAAGGACAGTGGCTTGGAGCTCAAGTACAAGTCTGCTTTGGAGAGCGCAAGCCGTTCTCGGCAAATCGTTGTGCTCAACTGGTGGCTTGAGAGCGGACTTGTTCTCAATTATGACGCGTCTCTGGTGGAGTCAAAACTGGCGAAAAGTGTTCAAACCTGGTGGGAAACGAGCGGTTTGTTGTCAAAGATCGATGTTTGATTATGATTTACTGTGTTCGAGCTTGGTGGGATATGTTGAATACTTAAATATCTGGTAAATGTTTTGAGACACTGAATACTTTCAGTCGAATGGCGCTAAGAAGCCTTCCCATCGTTTTCGAATTCTTCTAGCAGCCACCCCACTCCATCTCCAACAGACCAGCTATCATCATACTCAAAACGCTGATCTGGGCGGGCCGGCGCCGTTATCTCGATTTTGCTGGCCGGCACGAACGAGCCGACGGCCACGCGGACTGACCGATACCATGGCCAGGCGTTGCCTCGAGCACAGCCAGCCGCTGCAAAAGCGTCGAGAAATCCGCTCAAATTCGAATTTGGCTGCTCAATTTTGGTCGCGACCACGACCGCAGGCAGGCCGGCGAGGAAAGGGTGCGAAAATAGATCGAGCAGCTGGGAGGCGGCGGAGAAGGCGTCGACCGACTCGAACGAAACATCGATGAAAACAATCATTCCGCGCGGACGGTACCAGTGGCGACCCAGCGCGACGTCCAGGGAGGGGCGAAACACAAGAGGTATCTGGCCCCTCGAACACAAACATCTCCTGCGAAGAGAGTGCTGTCTGACTTTGGCATTGGACGTCGTCGCTGTCTGCGACGAGGCTGGTGAAGAAGTTGGCGGCAGCAATCGCGAATGGTTTGCCTGAGGATGGCGACAGGACTGTCGCGTCAGTTCCGTAAGCGTCACGCGGTGGTAGTTGATGAAGGCGTGAAAGATGGAATCCGCGACCGGCGTCTCCAATCTCAAAGCAAAGCACGGCTGGGCGGTCGCAGTCAACGGCGAGGTCAGCTCGGATCAAGCGACCAAGCCACGAGAACAAAGTCCACGTTGTCATGTTCCCACAAGTGCGACGAGAGAAAAATAAAATGAAGAGGCTGCCTACTGCCAAGAGGAGTGCTGGTGCCAGGTCGGAGGCTGTGGCGAGCTCCACGCAGCGACCGGCCTTTGGTCCCCATCAATCGCTGGGGTCGATGATGTGCGACGCGGATGTAACAGAGGGCAGCCGAGTCAGCTTCGTCGCCAAATTTGCACTTCAACAGCATGCTGAGAGATTGTCGCGTGCTCAATGCCCAACCATGACTCTTCGACCTTTTTTTTACGATGTTTACCAGCCTAACTCCCGAACTGACACCACTCCCCGCCGAACGGAGAAGAGTTCCTGCGCATGTTCCATCCACGAAAGATCCGATCGCACACGCTCTATCGCTTCGCTCAACTCCTCCTCGTCCATCCCCGCGTCCAAACACAGCCGAACGCAAACACGCAGCCGTTCCACCCCACCCGCGCACAAGGGTGGAGGAGCAGGATCGGTCGAATCGAGGCTGCGCTTATTCACTTACTTTTTTTGTTACTCGAGTAAAACATCGAAGAAGTTAGGAGGCTCATTCATGTCGTAAGATAACTTGGCGCAAATCGGGACACATTATTGCAAATAAATGTTACGTTACAGCTATGACAGCGATAAGCCCTCCTTCGGTTTGGGTTGCGGATTGCTAAATTCGTCCCACCAGGCGACAACGTCGTTGTGGCCATTCTGGCGCGCCCACGAGAGCGCGTTATCCGTATACTTCCAATCAAGCCCATTCTCACGCCACCACTCAAGCACATCCAGGCGCCCACAACGCGACGCGTTGTCCACCGCGTGCGCCGTGTACTTCAAATCGAACCCACTGCCAATCCACCAGTCGAGCACGTTCGTGCGCCCAGACTCGGCCGCGCCGTCGACGGCGCTGTGCGTGTACGCAAACTCGAGGCCGCTCTGCTTCCACCACTCCAGCACCGCTACGTTCCCGCGCTTGCTGGCCCAGTCGATGCTGCGGTACGTGAACTTGAGCTCCAGGCCGCTGTCCAGCCACCACTGCAGGACGGCGACGTGGCCGTTGGAGCTCGCGCCGTCCATCGAGAGGATCGAGTACCGCAGGTCCAGCCCGCTGCCGCGCCACCACTCGAGCTTTTCGAGCTGTCCGAACCCGCTGGCGTGGTCCATCGCGGACGCTGTGTAGCGGAGTGGCAGTTCGCTGTCGCGCCACCACTGCAGGGCCGAAACAGGTGTGAGGGGCGAGTCCATTGTGGACGCCGAGTAAGCCAGGGGTGGGGGTGCGGACCGAGGTGACGGCCGCGAAGAGCTGCTTTCACCTGGACCGTGCGCGCCGGCGTCGGCAGCGTTCGGATCCGCCCCACCGACCGCGATGGTCTTCCACCACTCGAGCACGTCGACCCTGCCAAACATGCTCGCCGCGTCCACCGCACGAGATTCCACCAAAACCGCCGCGTCCGGGAAGCTCCCGCGCCACCACCGGAGGACCTCCACGTGTCCGTTCATGCAGGCGTGGTACAGAGCCTCCAAGTCTATGTATAGCCGGCTACCGGGAGACCCGAAATCCTTGTTCGTCCCGTCCTCAACATCGGCCGCTTTTTCTCCGCCGCCACCCACCCACCACCGAAGCGCTTCGACGTCGCCTCGGCAGCTTGCAAGGAATACTGCGCGCCGCAGAGAGGCGGTGAGGAATCGGCGACCGGCGTTTCCGCCGCGATCGCGGACGAGGGCGAGGCGATCGGTATTCGCAAACCAGTTGGCGGCCAGTTCAGAGGACGCGCTCGTCCCAGCCGACATCGAGGTAGTCTGCGTCGCCGCCGCAGCTGCCGACGAGAGGACTGCAGTCAGCGCTCCGGCTTGTACAGTCTTGAGCTGGTGCAGTGTGGCGAGGGCGAACCGCTGAGGGGGTTCGAGGAAGTCGCAAATCGTGGAGACGATCGAGGGGATGGTGAAAGGAGGAGTAATCAGATCGTTGATACTGGTGGCAGGATCGTCGATCGAGGTCTCTGCCTCTCTTTCCGAAGGAGGGGCGGTTAGGTGTTCGGACGACATTTTCGCTCTGAGTGCGGTTGGAACTAGCGGAGATAATCCCAGAGAATGGCTTGAGCACAGTTTGGGGTATCCGAAGAGTGGCACAGGTTCGCAAGTCAATTGTCACCAACATCGGGCCGTCCAAAACATGAAGCGATGCGTCGTAACAACGCCCCGCACGACTACGAGACTCCAGGAAAGACATCGAACTCACTCCTTTTGATTGCATTCATTTTTGCGGAGAGAGAGAGAAAGTCGCAGCAAGAAGAAAGTGTGGCAAAGGTCCCAAGCAACAAAGAAGAAAACAGCAAAAAGCAACAAACGTAATAAGAGGCGGGGTGAAACAGACTCATGGACAAGCTGATTTGATGTCAAAGGAGAGTCTCATTAAATGAGGAAGCAAGTAGCCGGAAAAAGTGTGGGAAAAAAAGAAATTGGGGCCTTGGAGTGAAAGAAGCGATGATTCACACTACTACTAGTTTGACTTTGCCTTCCTTGGCTTGAACGTTTGCTCAATGACATCCGCAGTCTGGTACTTTTCCACAGCGGGACCTTCGTGCGTTCCGCCAAGAAGATCGAAATGACGGAACATCGGTGCGTAGTTCTTGGTGACCATCAAGTGATGGTTTTCGTGCTCCGCCGCGACTCGCCTCGCAAACGGAAGAATCTTGATGCTCCACTGCAGCGGCGACACCACGTACATGGTCCAGTGATCAAGATACCCAGCGTGAGCCGTATTGAACTCCATAATCATGGTCAAATTTGGAAGCATGATCGTCCAAAAGTTGAAGACCCCTTTCGTGATGAACGTCATGGTTATAAAATTCCACAAGATCATAGCTGGGGAGACGGCAATTACGTTTTCCAGGATATGGGCCTTAGCAGTCAAGAACACGTGGACGGGGAGCGAGTCATGGTGGCGCTTGTGAATGGTGCGGTAAAGAAAGGGTGATTCGTGGAGGATGCGGTGGGCAAAGTAGTAAACGGTGTCGAACGAGAGGTAGACGATCAAATTAGATGCCAGGATGTCGAGCGGCTTGAAGGTGAAGTCGGTCGTGTTTGTGAAGATTCCGTTTGCGCGGAGGAGCACAGGGAAGAAAGCAAGAACGACAGTATCGACTGGGCTGGTGTAAGATATCCGCTCGTGTACCCAAGGCGGCCAAAAGAAAGCAAAAGAGCAGAAGCGAATACTCAACTAAAGTTTTCGAAGAGAAGACGCTCTTGTTTATCCACCTTTCCGAGTGGCTGCCTCCGTTTGAGAATCTTCTTTTCGTAGTACAGCCAGTCCGTCCATCTCTCGAAGAACAGCATGTGCAGTACGCTGAAAGAGGCAAAAACGCAGCAGCCGACTACAGTTGTAGCAAGTAGCATAAGGGTGGATGGGGGCGATCCAAGCGACGAATTTGTGGCTGTTGTGCTGGCATTGGCCAAGATCTGGGAGGCCGCATCTACGGCAGGGGATGGTAAGAGGTCCATGGTCGGCGAAGGTCTTGCTGTGTGGGTGAAGGGGAAGGAGAACAGATGTGAAGTCGCGAGCACAAATAGTTTCAATCGGGCAAGGAAGCGGAGTCGAGGCGCTGAAGCGCGGGACTGGAAAAACCATTGTCCCACGACGCCGCTCGTCCGTCCGCAACTATTTTCGCGGAGCGGCACAAAGGAATTCCGCAGGCTCCGCGAAATTCGACTCGGACAAACATGCAGCCGCCAAGGCTAGGAAACAAACATCGGCTGGCCAGCGGAACGAGACAACAATCCGAACTTATTGGCCAGCTTTTGTGCGGCCGGTAATGAAGGCTGGCTTCAAGGTACACCCCAAACGGGCAGAATATTGAGGAAGATTTGGTTTGCTTTGAGGTTCCGTGAGGGTGAGTGAAAATCCCGGAAGATCCAATGCTCGTCAGAGGTTTAACCTCTTTCGTTCCACGGGATTCCCAATAGGAGGTTTGCCGATTGCAATTCTGGCATGCAAGACCACGGGAAACAACTCTTTCTCTCTCTCTCTCTCTCTCTCTCTATCTCTCTCTCTCTCTCTCTCTCTCTCTCTCTCTCTCTCTCTCTCTCTCTCTCTTCTCTCTCTCTCTCTCTCTCTCTCTCTCTCTAATTTTGCTCTTGCTTTCTCCGGGAGCTGCAGAAACAATGAGTTGTGGACACGTTTTGACAAGAATACAGCGATTGATCGTGGTGGACAGGACACAATTGCATTTCCTTGGAAACAACTGCGTAATTCTGTCAGACGCGGAATGTTTCTGTCAACAACCTCATACAACCCATGTCCAGTTACATCCGTCCTAATGTGTGACTGCACTGACCGCCAGACGTTCTGTTCCGAAACATTCCAACCTAGTCTGGGCTTTTCCCCTACGCATTTCCCGTGCGCCCGCCAGGGCGCTTGCAGAACTTGGGAAAGTTAATTATCCTTCTTCAACAATCTCACGAAGGAAACTGATTGTTGAATTCACAACACAAGGAAGGAAACTCCCTATTTAATTTGGCTGCTTACTAAAGTGGATAATTTACGTGTAACAGAAGTTTTTCCGCAAGCTGACCGTTACTAATAAAAACCCCCGTTTTATTCACAGTTTCTCGATACAAGTCCTCCCTCCCAAGTCATGCCATCAGCTGAGGTTCGCTTCGCCACAACCTGCCTACCCGCGTCTCCTTTCGCTGCCCTCTTCCCTGCTCACTTTCCTCCTTATCTCCCAGTGGAACGGTGTGGTTATCGCTGAAACGGACTCTTACGAGACTGTCGAAGGTGAGCGGCAGCTTTGACTCCTCGTCATTAACATCACCGCAGGGAACATTACATCCCTGCCTCGTCCATCAAGAAGGAATACTTCGCGGAGACGCCAACTCACACCGTCTTCGGTTTGAAGGGTACCGCATCCTACTACACCATCTCCGTCAATGGGAAGGAGAACAAAGACGCTGCATGGTCGTGACTCCACTGCCTCCCCGATTCGGCGAAATCTAACCACCTCCTGTCTCCTTCAGGTACTACCTGAGCCGAAGGACGCAGCGAAGAACATCAAGGTGAGGGGTATTGTCAGATGTCGTTTTCTGCATGCCTAGGTCATTGTCGAACTGAAATTTGCTGTCGTGGTAGGGTTTCGTTGCGTTTTGGAAGGGAGTGACCGTGAAACCCTGATGGATGAAGCATGCCCTGTATCGTAATTTTCGTGTTCATACCTGCGGCCGACCCGCTTTTGGCTGCGCACCATTCCAATAAAGAAGTTTGGCCAAGACTTTTATTTTGTTTATTGACTGATTTGCGACAGTGGTGATGATTCGTTTTTCAGTAGTGGATGACTGTTCGGATACTTGGGGCAAGCAGTGAGATGAGCGGAAACAGACAACAGATTCGTACCTTTCGCCCTTGTGCATCAAATCAAACGCCTCATTTATCCTTTCCAATGGCATAGTGTGCGTGATGAAGCTGTCAATATCCAGTTTACCCGACAAGTAGTCATCGACAAGACCCGGGAGCTCTGTGCGGCCCTTGACGCCACCAAACGCGGCGCCCTTCCAAACGCGGCCCGTAACAAGCTGGAAAGGACGAGTAGAAATTTCCTGCCCGGCTCCCGCCACTCCGATGATGGTGCTGACGCCCCAGCCTTTGTGAGTGCACTCCAGGGCCGAACGCATAACATTCACGTTGCCAATGCACTCAAACGAGTAGTCCACACCGCCGTCAGTCATTTGTACAATAACGGACTGGATTGAGACGCCTGGGTGGTTCGCTGGGTTAAGGAACTCCGTCGCGCCGAGTTTCATGGCCAGGTCCTTCTTGGATGGGTTCAAATCTATCGCAATGATGCGCGAGGCGCCAGCGGTGCGGCAGCCCTGGATGACGGAGAGACCAACACCGCCAAGACCAAAGACGGCAACCGTCGAGCCGGCCTCGACTTTGGCAGTCTTAAGAGCGGCGCCGTATCTATGGGACAACGTTATATCGCATCGGGAGGTGTAACATGGACAAATTGACACATACCCAGTGGTGATGCCGCAGCCAAGAAGGCAGACCTTCTCAAGCGGCGCTGCAGTCGTGACCTTCGCAATTGAAATCTCAAGAACCACTGGCATGACGCGGCGTTAGTATCATGAGTCTCAGGAAAAGCACGCTCATTACCGGTGTACTCAGCAAACGTGCTGGTTCCCATGTAGTGGAAAATCTTCTGACCTTTGCACGTGAAGCGCGAGGTCCTGTCCGGCATTAATCCTGCACCTTGCGTTTCACGCACGACGGAGCACAGATTCGTCTTCCCGCTCTTGCAAAACTTGCAGGCACGACACTCGGGAATGTACCTTGAATGTGAAGTCCATCAGCGTCAGTCTGCAGCCGATTACACACATACAAAGGAATCACATGATCGCCTGGCTGCACACTGGTGACACCTTCTCCGACAGATTCCACAATTCCGCCACCTTCGTGTCCCAAAATGACGGGAAAAACGCCTTCAGAGTCCATTCCGGAGAGAGTGTACGCGTCGGTGTGGCAGACTAAACGTGTGTTGAGCGAGTGTTCATGAAACGAAATGTGTTGCAATCCATCCTACCGCCCGTTGCAAGAACCTTGATACGAACTTCGCCCTTCTGCGGCGGAGCTACCTCTACTTCCTCAATGCCTGCCAAAGACCAGCGCGACGTTTGAGTTCAGAGGGCGTTCCAGTAGTGTGTGCCGATGGAGCAACTAGGAACTGGAGGATAACTCAACTGAGTGGCTTCTTCGCCTCCCAGGCGATTGCAGCGCGGCATTTGATGACCTAGACCGGTCATGTTTCGGATGGGTGATCCGCGTTAGGCTGAAGGCAGGCGAAAGCTATCTCCACTGAGGGAATGCGGCGAAAGGTTGGATGTCACGTTGCCCACCCAAGGCCCTTACCTTTCCGACTGTGTCACTCATCGTCTCCATCTGAAGTTGCAAAATCAACTGACTAACAAGGCTTTGCGGGTAAACCTGTTTCCTAATTGTTTGCGGGTAAACCTGTTTCCTAATTGTAATCAATCTACCGAAGAAAACGTCAATCTACTGATCAAACTTGAAATCACTTTCTTCCCGCGTGACTCACAACGCAGATTTGATTTGAATTTCCGCTGCCCCAACGGAGATGGTCATGTCAACTAAATATTGCAACACAAAAAGCCGCCCAACAAACAAACCCCTTTCATTAAGCATCATTCAATCATCATCATCATCATCAGCATCATGGCCTCTGCACCGTTCCGCCACGTCGCGACAGAGCTCGCCCCCAAGGCCATCGGTGCGTGTCGCGCTAACCTCCTCCTCGTCCTCCTCCTCCTCATCGGACACCCTCCTGTGCACGTGAGAGCCACGCCGCTCCCTGCCTGCAACCTGCCTCTTTTCATATTCTCAACGGTGCTCCTCGAACAACTCCAGGCCCTTTCTCCCACGCCGTCGCCGCCAACGGCTTCCTCTACACGGCCGGTCAGATCGCCTTCGACCCCACCACCATGGAGATCGTCGGAACAGACATCCAAACGCAGACCGCGCAGGCACTGAAGAACCTCCGCGCCGTCGTCGAGGCTGGCGGCTCGTCGTTCGATCGCGTCGTGAAGACAACCGTGTTTTTGAAGGTGTGGTGTCCCGCCTCTGCATTGTCGGTGATTGTTATTGATCCCTCCGTTCCTCCGCTCACCCGCTCACTTCAGGATATGAACGACTTTGCAAAGATGAACGAGGTCTACGCAAAGGCCTTTGGCGAGGCGCGGCCAGCGCGATCAGCCGTCCAGGTCGCCCGGCTGCCGAGGGACGCCCTGGTGGAGATCGAGTGCGTCGCGCTCATCGAAAAGTGAGTCTTGGGACATCTTTCGCACGCAGCGACAGATTTTGTTTGGAGTCGACGGGTTGAAGGAACGAGAAGCCACCCACATCAAAAAAATACACTGCATATATTTTTGTGACTTTCCCTCGAACTTGACGTTCATAAACTCCTCTCGCACGATCACCCTCTCACAATTACCGTCGCTGTGCGGCCTTGATGGTATCCAAAAGTGTGGACGATGCAACAGTGAACAGAGCCTCGCTCTAAGCACAACCAAATGTGAGATAGAAACTGGATAGGCGCCGAAAATGTCGGCGAACCTTTGGAGTTGGCAGCCCTGCAGGCTTCCCTGCCGCCGCTGCAGAAAGACTGCTGTCCACCACGAGCCCACCGGTGGCGAAATGCTTCTTGTGCGTCGACGTTAGCCTAATAGACTCCCTATCCTCGAAAACCATTCAGATCAAGCGATACATCTCAAACTTAGCCGAGCACTCACTCTTCCCTCCGTCTGCCCTTTGCACCCGCCGCAACCGCACCGCCACCACCACCGCCTTCCCCAGCAGCCGTACCGCCGCCGCCCGCAACCTTTGCCCGCCTCTTAAACACAACGCCCGGTCCGGAAAGTTCAGGAACCGGACGTGATCCTCGCCGGCCCCGAACGACCCGAAAATGATCCTGCTGCGGCCGCGCGCGCTTGACCGAGTAGTCGGCCGCGGCGGTCGTCGTGCCCGTGATCTGCGGATCGCGGTAGCCATAGTCCCAGACGGGTTCAGAGTTTGTGCATCGTATCGCCTTCGGCGCGTTTTCCTGGGTGCCCCACCGGGGTTGGGGTTTGGTGGTGTGAACAAGAATAAAGCACTTGTAAATTTGTTTGCTTGATGCCAGGAGGATAAGTGAATCAGAGTGACAAAAGCGTGCACTACCGGTTGCTCTTCTGATGGGTGTGTATGGTCGCTCGATGAAGTAAGCCATGATGGAAGAGTTTGTCAGGGTCGTGGCAATCGTGGTAATATTTGAGGAAAGAAGCGCTAGACCTGCGCTGCGTTGTTCATAGTTCATTCCATCTCGCCAGCAACAGAGCATCTTACCGCCAACGACAGCACAAATGGCGGCAGTTCCCAGAATGCCTTCGGTGTCAAAGTTAAAAATCAACCTCTGCAATCTGTGGAAGAGTGGCTACCAAATGAACAGCACTGGTAACAAATCGAAGGCGTTTATTTCGCTGTTCTTTGACTTTTGAATCTCTTCAAAAGTCGATTTGCAAGGCATGTGAATGCAACCCTACTCGTTTCAGGTGATCTCGAGTCTTTTTTTTTGGATTTCTCCATCACGCGACAACCTTGCTGCCTGAATAGTTTCGTTGAGGTTGGATAAAATATCGGCTCCTTTGGCAAGAAGCCTGCGCACTTTTGTCATCATCTGCACAAACCTCAGGTCCTCGCTCAATCAAGGCTTGCACCATCCTGATATCGAAATTGCCTTCTGCCGTAATGAGCACCAAGTTCAAATCCTCGTGCGTGGAAGGAGCTGATTTGAACATGAGGTGCAGCCGTTCCGGCGATATTGATTCAACAGCTGGCATCAGCTGGTTGACAATACCGCTCCACGCTGCTGGCACAAACCCAGCAGATCCAGATTACTATTCTTCACCACAATTTTAAGGAGAACACCATTTTCAAATTGACAATCAGATCCAAGCTATAAAGGTGATGAACAATCTCATTGTGCCTGCGTTGCAGCTCGGACAACTGCCAAGTCCAGGTGAAGCCTGTGGCCTTTTGCATCTGCAAGGCCAAATATCCATTGCACGACAGACAAGTCTCCTGCTTCACCTGCGGCTTCCACAGGCATTGGTCGAAGAATGACATATTCTTCCAAGCTTCATGCTCTAGTTCGAGCACCACAGGTTTGATGAATTTCTTGTTCACTGCTGCAAGGAGTATCAGCATCCAGAACTGATACGTCCACTCCAATGTCAATCAGTAGTTGCACCAAATCAGAGTTGCTGTCAGAAACAGCATGTGGCAGAGACAGCTCTAGATCAGCCCAATATCCAGCTTCCTGCAAGTTTTCTGGCAGACTTAAAGTATCCAGCAAAAACTTTAACAGCGCAGCATCCCTGCTGCAACAAAGCCATTTTCTTTGCCTGTCACAGATGCACCATGATCCAGAAGCAGTTAAATATTTCGAGATTACCCTATGATGCAAAAAAATAACAGAGGCTGGCTGTCCAAATACTGAACATCTCCGCCTTTTTGCACGAGGAGTTCAGCCATCTTCACATTTGTGTCAGGAACAGGGCAGGACAGGACAAGGCAGACAAGGAACTGAGAGGAGTGATGATTGTATTGGAAACAATAATTCACTTGAGGGATGGGACAGGTCCCCCATACCCTTTTATACCTTTTGAGAGTGTTCCTTGTCAAGACTCAAAGAAAGTTCCAGAAAGAGCAATTAGTAATACAATGATACCAATGATACCAATGACAACAAGACAAGTCAGGAAAGCAAAGAAGGTTCCAGAAGGTTCCAGAAGGTTCCATGAAGGAATGTTCTAGAAGGTTTCCAGAGGGTGATTCATAACAATTTGGGGCAATTCCGACAGCCCGAAGCAGTGTCTCAGACAATTCAGTCATTGCTTCTTCAGGGATGCCTGCTAGGCAAGCATCGTATCTGGCCAGAAGAAATTGTAGTAGACCTGCATTTCTATGGGCATTGTGAGAACAATAACTGACAGTAGGCTCAGGTCCGTCTTGTGCCTCTTGCTTCAAGTCAGTCAGTTCCACCTAACACTGCTGCACAGAAAAGCTCCGTTTGATAGTCCAGCACAGGGCCGCCTCGCGCCAGACGAACATTAACGTATCCTTGTCCAAGCCTGAACGACAGCTACCACCGCGAGGTACGATATTCCAGCCTTGAGAAGAATAGCCAACGTGGCCTCGTTACCCTTGACAGCGCTCCACAACAGCCTCGAGGACGCCGCGTTGCCAGTCATTGCCGTGTGCTGGAGCATCCAGTCCAGGCTCTCGATCACGAGCCAGAGTCGAGCAGCAGCCGCAGGGAGCGCGGCGTCGGCTAGCCTGAGCAGCGCGTCGTCCCACCACTCTACCTCGCAGTCGTTCAGCCGCATCGCCAGCGCGAGGATGCGATCAATGACGGCTTATGCTGATACCGGCTATGTGGCAAACTGCCAAAATTGAATGAATAGTGTGAAAAAGTCCGCACAATGGTCAGATTTCATCGACTTGTGCGATCAGGCGTTTTGGATCCATGGAGTCTCGGTCTGGCTGATTCTATCGATGCGACGGTGAGTGAAACGTTCGTGGGGTGGTGTCGGACGGATCATGTACGCACGGTTCGAATGCAGATAACTGTGCTTCCTACTGTTCCCACAGTTCATAATGTGTGCAATCAGGCGACGTTGGTCGAGACCGAGTCCGTCAGCGAATTGCGTGATCGAAAGAGGAAAAATCAGATGCAGACTTGTTTGATCGATGCGACAGTCGCTCGCGCTGTGAAGTTTTGGTGGGGTGCACGGCACCGTCCGATGCGGCGCTCGGATCGCCGGAGAAACAGAGCAGATGATAGTGCTGAGGGGAAAGACACCTCCCTCTTCACGAATTTTTCCGCGACCAAGGGACAGCCGCGATTAGCTCAGCGATCTTTCCTTCAGCTTGGCGCATAAAAGGCAACACCCACAGCCGTGTGGCCACCGAAGCCCCAACATCCCAAATCCAGCAACACGACCGATTCCTGTGTGGCAATGTCGCCTTCGCCTTCCGCTGCCGCCGACTGTCCCTCCTTCGAGTTGCCTCCGACACCCCAAGACGCGGGGCCGTCGCCTTTCGAATCGGCGTCGCTGCTCAGCATACTCACGTTCCAATGGCTCACGCCGTAAGTGCAAGCCTCCTTACTCCTTCCTTGCGTTCCACTTGACTATGGCACCAGTGTAACAACCACTTGCACCATGGCAGCCTGTTCTTGAAGGGATGGAAACGACCACTGGAGATGAGTGACCTGTGGCGCGTCAGCCCCTCTTTGGATACGGTGAAGCTCGCGGACAAGTTTGAAGCCGCGTGGACGGCGGACCTTGCACAGTACCCCGCTTCAGCCAGCAGAGGGCGGGAAGATCGACGATTTGACAAAGGCCAACATTTCGGCGAGCCCCAGCGAGAAAAAGCCGGCAGAAGGGCGCCGACTGAGGCGTGTTTTACTCGGTCTCTTTTGGGGCGAGTTCTGGCCTCTTGGAATGCTC
The DNA here is from genome assembly GCA_025765615.1 of Zopfochytrium polystomum. Classification (NCBI taxonomy): domain Eukaryota; kingdom Fungi; phylum Chytridiomycota; class Chytridiomycetes; order Chytridiales; family Chytridiaceae; genus Zopfochytrium; species Zopfochytrium polystomum. The sequence continues at coordinate 68,287 of JAIVFJ010000195.1, read as the reverse complement.
AGGCTGGTGTCTGACATGTAAGTGTCTGATGTTTAAGCCAAAAGCGTTCTTCCCTCCTGAGAGTCTGACTTCTATTTCTTTTTCTGCAGGAGATCGACATTCTCACCTCTTCTAGTCAAGTACCTCATAGACTACGCGGCTGAAGCGTATTACGGCGAGAGGTCCGACATGAGCCCTGCGTAAGTATATCCGCATTTTAGCTCACAGATATGCTGACTATCCGCCCGCCAAGCTACGTGCTCTCCGTAGCCCTCTTTTTAATCCAAGTCATCGGCTCCTTGGCCTACAGTGCATTCCTATTTCGCTCGAACTTGGTGAGCGTCCGTGTCCGCGTCTCCCTGTCGAGCGCCATCTACCGCAAATCCCTCCGCCTCTCCTCTGGAGCGCGGCAAGAGTTCAACTCGGGCAGAGTCGTCAACATGGTCTCCACCGACGCAAACCGCATTGAGAGCTTCCTCACCGTCGCGCACATCCTGTGGACCGGCCCGATCCAAGGGCTCGTCGTCGTCGCCTTCCTCGTCTCTCAGATCGGATGGGCGGCCGTGGCGGGAATGTCGCTACTGGTGTTTTCGACGCCCGTGACGAGCGCGCTGTACCGGATGCTGTCAAAGGTGCGGAGAAGCATCGCGCCGCTGACGGACAAGCGAGTCAAGCTGACGACCGAGGCCCTGACCGGAATTCGGGCAATCAAGTACTTCGCCTGGGAGGCCCCGTTTCTGCAAAGAATCGAAGAAGTTCGCATTTTGGAAATTGCACAAGTCCGGAGGAGGGGATTTCTCTATGCCATTGTAACGACAATCGCGGGTAGCATTTCGGTTATGACATCCACAGTTTCGTTTGCGCTGTATGGACTGAAAAATCCCCTGGATGCGTCAAGAGTTTTTTCATCGCTCAGTTGGTTTAGTCAGCTTCGGTAAGTTTGGCTGGGAATTAGCTCCACCGTCAATACAAAGTATTTGAGCTGAACTAACAAACCACTCACAGGTTTCCTCTTATCGTTGTTCCAAGCCTCATTGCGTTCTCTGCCGACGTTGGTGTCGCTCTTTCGCGCATCGAATCTCTCCTTCTCGCGCCTGAGCTGGGCGAGCTGCCCCTCGTAAGTCCGCAGAGCGAGTACGGTCTTCGAGTTGAAGACGGTGAATTCGAATGGGATGCACCTCCACCCAGCTCCAAAGCCTTCGCCTCCCAGAAACAGTCCAAAAAGAGTTGGTGGAAAAAATCTACGACAAATTCAACGGTCCCCGAGAATGCTGGAGACGGCGTCGTCGACACGCCCCGTGCAGCATCCACCGATCGACCGACCCTCCGCAACATCACGCTGCGCGTCCCCAAAGGCTCATTAGTCGCCGTCGTCGGCACGGTTGGTTCCGGAAAGTCCTCCCTCCTCAACGCCATCACGGGCGAAATGAAAAAGCTTCAAGGGACGGTCACCGTCGGCGGGAAAGTCGGCTACGTCCCGCAGACCGCGTGGATCCAGAACGCCACGCTCAAGGAGAACATTCTGTTCGGCAACAAATTTAACCGTGAACGGTACCTGCGCGTCCTGGCCGTCTGCGCGCTCGAACCGGATCTCCGGGTCCTCCCCGCGGGCGACCTGACGTCCATCGGCGAGAAGGGGATCAACCTCTCCGGCGGCCAGCGGCAGCGCGTCAACCTCGCCCGCGCCGTGTACCAGGAGTCGCAGCTGATCTTGCTCGACGATCCGCTTTCGGCAGTCGACGCGCACGTGGGGAAGGCTCTGTTTGAAAATTGCATCCTCGGGGAGCTTCGCGATCGCACGCGCGTTCTGGTGACGCATCAGCTGCATGTTCTGAAGAGGGTCGACTGGGTGGTGGTTATGCGGGACGGTGAGATCGCCGAGCAAGGGACGTATACGGACCTTGCTGCGAGCGAGAATGGCGAGCTGGCAAGGATGTTGCGCGACCACGTCGCAGAGGAGGTCGACCTGGATAAAGAGACTGCTGACGGAGACAAGGAACAAGTGGGCACCTTGGATGAACTCACGTCCAATACCAACTCCGGAAAGGGTATCATGCAGGTGGAGGAGCGCCAGACTGGAACTGTCCCCGGCCGAGTGTGGTTGACCTTCGTTCGCGCCTGCGGCGGGTTGCTTTTTGTCTTCGCTGCTATCGTCCTCCTCGCAGCCGGTCAAGCGGCGCGGGTCGTCACAGACCTCTGGCTGACCTGGTGGTCGGAGGGAAAGTACGATACGTCCTTCAAAGTCATGGGGTATATCGGAGTATATCTTGGTCTATCGCTCAGTCAATCAATCATGACATACGTGTCCGCGATATTTTACACCCTTTCTGGGACAAGAGCCGCAAAACTTTTGCACGAACGTGCGCTGAGTAGGGTGATGAGGGCGCCTGTGCGCTTCTTTGATACAACTCCTCTTGGTAGAATTGTCAACAGATTTAGCAAGGTTTGGCACATTGAGAGTCGCGCCACCAATGTAATCATAACGTGTTGATCTCAACAGGACCAAGACAGCATCGACAACTCACTTATGGACAACATTCAATCCTTTGCGAGCACGATGGCCTCAGCTTTCGCCACCATCTTTCTTATTGTCTATGCGACACCTCTTTTCGCTGCTCCGCTTATCCCAATGCTTGTTGTTTACTACTCCATTCAAAGACTCTACCGGCAGACGTCGAGGGAACTAAAGCGACTTGAATCCATCTCCCGCTCGCCGCTGTACGCAAACTTTGGTGAGACGCTGACGGGTCTCTCAACAATACGCGCGTAAGAACAGCTCTGTCGATCGACACTACCCAAATAATTGAGCATTGACATTTGTTGTCTTATCTGGCATAGGTTTCGAGAAGAGGCTCGGTTTACAAAAAACAATGACGCCGCTACGAACGGTAGTAACGCAACGTATTTCCTTCTCATCGCTTCGGCTCGGTGGCTTGGCCTAAGGCTGGAGCTGATTGGGGCCGTCCTCATATTTTGTGCCTGCGTCTTTGGCATCGTCGCGACAAAATCAATATCCCCGGCACTCCTTGGCCTTGCTCTTAGCTACGCGCTCCAAGTGACGCAGATCTTTAACGCATGCATCATTCAGCTCACTAATGTAAGAACGATATGACAGAGGTCGACAACCACACAAATCGGTTGACCATTTCTCTTTGCAGGCCGAAATCGCCATGAACAGTGTCGAGCGAGTTGGCTACTACTCGGACGAAATCGCCGTGGAGGCGGCGGCAATCAACCCGCATAATCGTCCGCCAAAGAACTGGCCGACCCAGGGGAGCGTCTGCTTTTCGAACGTCTCCTTGCGATACGCGCCAGAGCTCCCGCTCGTTCTTGATCGAGTCTCCTTCTCCGTCAACGGCGGCGAGAGGGTGGGTATCGTCGGCCGCACCGGAAGCGGCAAGAGCTCGCTGATGCAGGCGCTCTTCAGGATGGTGGAAGTGTCCAACGGGGCCATCACCGTAGACGGCGTGGACACGTCGTCCCTGGGGTTGACCGACCTCCGACGAGGCCTCGCCATCATACCGCAAGACCCAACCCTTTTCGGCGGCACGTTCCGCAGCAACCTCGACCCGTTCTCCGAGCACTCTGACGCGCAAATGTGGGACGCGCTGGAGCGCGCCGGGCTGAAGCGCAGCGTGGGAGAGCTCCTCGGAGACAAGGGCCTCGACGCGCCCGTCGCCGAGGGGGGTGAAAACCTGTCTGTCGGCCAGCGCCAGCTTCTCTGCCTCGCGCGGGCAATGCTTAAAGACCCTCGCATCCTGGTCATGGACGAGGCGACGGCCAACGTCGACTACGAGACGGACGCGTGGATCCAAAAGTCGCTGAGGGAGGACTTTGCCGAGGCGACGGTGCTGACGATCGCGCACAGGCTAAACACGGTCGTGGACTACGATCGCGTGCTGGTTATGGGCGATGGGACGGTTTTGGAGTTTGACGAGCCGGCGGTTTTGCTGCGGAGAGAGGGTTCGGTGTTTGGAGCGATGGTGGGCGAGACGGGGGCTGCGAACGCGGCGCTTCTTAAAAGTGTTGCGGACGGTGCTGCGACCCAGAGAAGGAAGCGAGCGTTCCACGTTGACACTTGAGGCTTTTGTCACCCAACACAACCACATCCCATCCAATCGAATCCAGCTGCAGTCCAGCTAGCGGCTGGAATCTACAGTGAGCAGAGAGAGATCTCTATCTGTTCTGGAGTGATATAAATAAAGGCAAACGGTCAGGATTATCAGTGTATTGATTTCGTTTTGCTTTTTCGGGACACGCTTTCCTCCGAAAACCCAGTCGAAGTCTGGCTTGCAATCCAAAGCTCTTTCAGCGCTCAAAGTGATTTCTTCCTTCCAGCGTGAGAAGACGCCACCAACCGCAAGCACGCACGAGACCCTTATTTTGCCCACTCGAGTCACCTGAGCAGCACTTTCAGCAAGGGCCCTTTCGGTTCGCAAACCGATCTTCTCCTTCTCGCATTCGAGCGCGTCCGTCGCTATGAAGGAGTATATAAAAGCAGTCCTCTTCTCCTGTACGCCAACTGCACATCCACGCACCCAACAAACAAAAGAAGACTTACTTCACCAAACCAACCTTTCAATCAGAAACGCTACTCGACGATGTCCACTCGCCAGGTAACTATTTCTTTCTCCTGTGTGCAAATGCCGCACGAACTGAACGACAACCTCCATCGCTTACGCTCTTGAACCCCATCATAGCGCCCCAGCCGCATCATCAGCCGCGAGCAGCCCGCCCCCGTCGCCGAGGACGACTTTACCGACAGCGAGACGGAACTGATCCAAGGCGGCCCAACCGGCGGGGTGCAGCAGCAGCACTCGGTGCCTGCGACGACGACGCCGATGAGGACGCGGCGCACCATGACCGCCCCCACGATGATCCAGCCGACAACTCGCCGTGGCGAGTACGGCGGTAGCACACAAAACACGGGCGACCTGCTTGAAAGCGAGGAGGACCTCGGCGAGGCCGAGCAGTCGATACCCGTCCGCGGAGGCGGGGGCGGCCGCAGCAGCAGCATCAGCACGCGCAGGGCGCCTGCGACGTCGACATCCCAGCCACGTCGCCCCATTCGACTCTCCACAAGCGGCGGTGGCGGCAGCCTCCTCCATCAGCCCGCTCAGCAGCCCACCCCCGCCGCCACCAGCACCCCCACCGCCGACGCCGACTCCGAGCTCTCCGAGATCCTCCGCGACCTCACGATCGACCGCGAGCGCGACGAGCTGCAGATCTCCCTCATGGAGGCGCTGATCAAGGACCGTCGGACCAACCGCAACGTGCACGACATATGCGACGCCCTGGCGGGCGGGGAGAGGGTGTCCAAGCGGGAGATCCACGCGCTGCTGTGCGAGGACGTGTTGCTGGACGCGGCGGTCGACGACGTGATATTGGAGATACTGGAGGACAAGCAAACGAACAGGAAGGCGGACGAGATCGTGCGGAACTTGAGCAAGGGGAGGAGGAATTGCTTCAGGCAGCAGGATGAGACGGAGGAGGCTGAGGTAAAGAGGAGGGAGGGGGTGGGGTTTTGGTTGCACGGGATTCGTATCTGATGAAGCACTCACGCTTACCGCTAGGACCACGAGCGCGACAGGCGGCTGATGAAGGTGGCTCGCAAGCTCATGGCTCCCGACGCCGGACAGCGGCTCTGTCGGATGAGCGGGCACACGGGCGGAATGCACCCGCCGCAGCAAGCGCAGGAGGAGCAGCAGATGATGCAGCCGCAGACGACGACGGCGACGATGCGCCCACGCCGCTCTGCGACTGGAGCCTCTGGCACACAAGGCGGACGGTCTGGCGCCGTCTCGAAGGGCAAGATGCAAAGCACTTTTTGATCTTCGGCTTCGTGGCTCGCTTATCATTTTTCCTTTCTTCTGTTGGTGTCACAGCAGCAGCAGCCTTGCTTTCCTTCCACCCCTCGCTTTGAAGTGCCATTCCTTTTTATTTGCTCGGTCTTCTTCTTCAACTTGCATGCCGAAACTCACGAGCAATGCGCAACTAAAAACTCAAAATACATGAACACACGAAGAGCAGGTGGCTGGTGAGAAGATGCTATAAGTCATATATTGATGATGGGTTCACACTGGCCATATGTAAACTCTAACGTGAAGATTGAACGAGGAAAGGAAGCGTCTCGTTGGAGTGGTGGATAAAAAGTAAGGTCGGAACGAAAACAATAACATAAATCAATAACCACGCAACAAGCGACTCCACATCCTTGGTCGGGAGTTTCAAGCAAAAAACATTAAGACAGGGACGGCAGCCAGAGCGTAGACAGCCGCAGGCGGCGCCGAGTACGAGCCAGCAGCACCACTGACAAGGTTGGTAGACGACGTGGAGGTGGACGACACGACCTTGGCCGACGACGAGGCGGTGACGGCGGTCGACGACGGCGACGACGACGACGAAGTTGCGTTGCAAGACGTGGCGATGGAAAAAGCAGGGCTCGAGTTTGCCGACGCCTGGAGGGCCTCAGGCGCAAAGAGTGTGCTCTGGTACGCGACGACGGCGCGGAGGAACAGCCCGACGAACCCTTTGACGTTGTCCGGGACGACGTATGTCGCCATGCCCTTGAACGACGAGATCGGGGTCTGGGCGAGGGCGCTGAGGCTCAGACCGCGCGGGGTCCTTGAGATGCCGGAGGGGTCGACGGACGCGTCCTGTGGCGGGCCAAAGAGCAGGACGTAGAGGTAGGTCGGGTCGGACTGGTTCTGCGGGTTCGCCGCGGGGAGCTTGGAGAGGTCGAGCGAGTAGGCGATCGAGTCGCCGACGCAGTACTGGTTGGAGGCAGGCTGGTTTGTGACGGTGATGGAGAAGTTGCCGGTGACGATGGGCCGTTGGGCGGCGGCGAGGAGAGGGGCGAATGCGAGGGCGGCGATTATTGCGAGGGCAGAGAGGAGGAGAGGGTGGTTGCTGGTCTTGACCATGGCTGCTTTGTGGAGTAAGTGATGGAAGGTCTTCTTTTTTTTGGAGGGGTCGGCTAGACGGAACGAGGCCTGGTCTTTGAGAAGGAGGATGGGTTTGGGGGGGAAGGAAGAGCAGGCGAAGGGCGGTTCTTTATATACGGACTTGCCTTTCTTTTGGAGATGAGAAGCGTTTGTGTGTGTGTGTGTGTGTGTGGGTGTGTGTGGGTGTGTGTGTGTGTGTGTGTGTGTGTGTGTGTGTGTGTGTGTGTGTGGGTGTGTGTGGGTGTGACACGAAATGCGTCGGAAAGAAAGGAGGCAGACAGAGCGGGAGACAGAGGCAGACGGAGGAGATTCAGCCACAAGCGTGGCGGCTGTTTGTGGCTTGTCCGCGGCTGCGGCTGAGCGCCTCCACGCATTGTAGACGCATTAGAGGGAGATTGCAGCCACGACCCGAAGCGCGGCCGGACTTCTTCTGCCGAAGAACGGGAACGATGTTTGGTGTGTGATCATCGCGCAAACGAAGGAAGGAAGGACCAAAGACGGTAGATGTATTGTCTCGGCATCCAAACGCAGCCAAGGCTAAATAACTTGAAACATTGTACCTCACATCAGGATTGTATGCTGATGGAGAAAGAGGCTGCCGGCTGCAGCCAACACCGATACCAACGACCACCCCGTCGCCGCCAAAGCGCCGCTCTTCAGGCTGACCGAACCGGTCGTCGTCGACGCCGTCGTTGATGATGCTGTGCCGCTCGAACCCGCCTTCGTTGTTGTGGCAGATCCGGTCGACGCCGAGCCGGACGCCGATCCAGTTGCGCACGCCACCGCGATTGAAAACTGCGGACTCGAGCCCGCCGACGACTGCAGCTGTTCGGGCGACGCCAGGCCGCTCTGAAACGAAAGGATGGCCCTGACGCTCAGCCCGACGAAACCCCTGACCGACTCGGGCACGACGAACGTAGCGGCGCCGGCGAACCCGGACAGCGGAGTCGGCTGCAGCATGCTGAGCCGGAGTCCGCGCGGCGTCTTTGAGATGCCCGTCGGGTCGACCGAGGCGTTCTGCGGCGGTCCAAACAGGAAGGCGTACAGGTACGTCGCGTCCGACTGGTTCGCCGGGTTGGCGGCGGGGATCTGCGCGAGGTCCAGGGCGTACGAGATCGAGTCGCCCACGCAGAACTGGTTCGAGGCCGGCTGGTTTGTGACGGTGACGGTGAAGTTGCCTTGCACTTGGGTGAGTTGGGCCATTGCTACTGAGCACGAAGAGAGAAGAGCGACCACCAGCACGGCGATCACGGCGAAGACGGTGATAGCAAAGCTGCTGCCAACCGCGCCGGCGGCGGCTGCTGCGTTGAGGGTGTGGTGGTGTGAGCGGCGAAGCGCCATCATGGATGTTTGGTGGTTGTTTGGTGGAGAAATTGCGGCCAAGAACGATTTAGCGGCGCTGCTGAGCCAGTGTGTTTGTGTGGTTTTCTCTCGGGTGCCGCCCTTCCAAACAATCCAAAAATAGAAGCTGCATGGACGCTTCCATATGCAAGCCCGGAGGTCCGAGGCGTTTCCCCGCTTGAACCCACAACTCACGCGATCGAACTCTCCCGCAACTATTCTTAAATATACAACAGCGCTTTCCGCACAGTCCCCCCGCTTACACCCATTATTTCCTTCCATTTCACTGCTTATGAAGTCCTTGACAACTAAAATGATTGGCAAACTTATATTCCTATGACACACACTACCCTGCTTTGGAGCGACATCAGACTCATATGCAACACGACCAGAAGAAAGAGTCAGACCCAGGCCACAGCCCATACCGCAACCACGGAAACGATGCACGCCGCGGCCGCTCGTAGCGGCGACGACAACATCGATGCATTGCTCTTCATGTTGGAAACGGACGACGACGTCCCAACCGCGCCCGGTGAGGACGTCACCGCCGTCGAAAGAGTGGTCGCCCCAACCGTGGTCGACGCAGCCCCACTAGTCGCGCCTCCCGACCCAGATCCGAATGCCGAAGCCGACGCGGAGGCCGACCCAAAAGAGGAAGCAGAGACCGAGACGGAGCCGCTCGACCCTCCACCACCTCCACCACCACCGCCGTCTCGAACGCAAACCTTTGCGATCGAGAACACCCCCGCCGCCACCGCAACCGCCTGCCGGAAACTCGGCTGATCGATCGTGCTCTGAAACGCGAGCACCGCACGCAGCGCCAACGCCGTGAACCCGGCGACCACGTCTGGAACCGCGACGGACGCGGCGGTGGCGAAAGACACGACGGGCGCCGGGTCGCTCACGGGGAGCGCCAGGCCTCGGAAGCCTTTGGATATACCGGTAGGGTCGGTGAAGGGGTCCTGCTGCGGGCCAATGATCTCGAAGTAGATCAGGGTCGGGTCGGAGGCATTTGCGGGGTTGGTCGCGGGGACTTGGACGAGGGAGAGGGTGAAAGCGATGGCGTCGCCGACGCAGTACTCGCTGGATGTGGGGAGGTTTGTGAGTTGGATGGTGAAGATGCCTGGGACGATAGGAGGAGCGGGTTGGGCTGCGGCGGGGAAGGTGGTGAGGGCCGTGAAGGCGACGGCTGCGGCTGTTGCAACGAGAGAGCGGAACATTGTGTTGTGTTTTCCTTCGTTCTTGCGGAAGGCAGCACCTAGCGTTTGTCCTCTCTCCACACACTCACCTACACACACACACACACACACACACACACACACACACAGACACTCACTCACTCACACACACACACACACACTCTCTCTCTCTCTCTCTCTCTCTCTCTTCTTTCTTATTTTGTTCTTCCTTTCTCTGACTGTTGTTCGCTCACCGTCAGGTCGGTTCCGCAAATGTGGGTTCCTCTCGAAAGACAAGCTTTTTTTTTGGGTTTTGTCCGCGCATGGAAACTCGGCCGAGCGGACCTGGACCTCAGCCACACGAAGGGGAGAAGCATTTGACAGTGCCTTTATTGGCAAAGCGAACAAGCGAAACATCAATTCCTCCCATAGAAACGCCGATGTTTCATTTCCCTAAGCAAAAACACCAAATTTCAAGCGAAAAGCATCAACAGAGGGACGGCAGCAGCAGCCGCAACAACGGCGCTGCGAGAAGCCGGAGCGACACCGCCAACCGCAGCGCTGTAGAGAATCGACGAAGTCCCATTCTGCGCCGTCCTAGTAGTAGCTCCGCCGTATGACGTGGCCGAGCTCGAGCCAGCCGGCGCGCAGTCGAGCGCAACGGAAAACGGCACTTTGGTCGCCGCCGCGGTTTGGAACGACTCGAACAGCGCAAACTGACTCTCGTACGACACGATGGCGCGCAAGAACAGGCCGGTAAACCCCTTCAGCCGCTTGTCGACTGTGTACGTGGCCGACCCGGCGAACGTCGAGACGGGCGTGAAGCCGAGGGCGCCGAGGACCAGGCCTCGCGGAGTCTTGGAGAGGCCGGCCGGGTCGACCGCGGGGTCTTGCGCGGGGCCCATTACTAGTACCGAGACGTAGGTGGCGTCAGACTTGTTTTGAGGGTTGGATTTCGGGATGTTTCCGAGGTCCAGCGCGAAGGCGATGGAGTCGCCGACGCAGTACTGGTTGGACGCGGGCTGGTTGGTGACGGTGATGGTGAAGTTGCCGTCGACTTGGGGGTAGGCGGCGAGGGATGGGGTGACGGCGAGGCTGGCGACAGCGACAAAGGCGGCGAGGAGAGAGGAGATTTTGGTCATCTTGAGCGAAGCTTAGGGTCTTGAATTACAAGTTGATTCTTCTTGTTTACCCATTTTCTACGTGGGGGAATGCACCGTTTTATACATGCATGTGTTGCTCACAAAATGGATGTCATTGAAGCCAGCCTCGCATCGCCACCTCGCGACTGTCTTCGTCGAGAAAAGAATTTCTAACGCAAGCTGCGTCGAAGACAGTCGATTCCCATTTTCATTTCGGAATTGCATTTGGAAAAAAAAAAGTTTGCAGATTTTTCTCCGGCAGTGGCTTCCACTTTCGTGGGGAACAGCAGCTCCCTTATTCTCGGCGGCAAGATATCCTCGCACAGCCCCGTGCTACCCCTAATGCCTTCTTAACATGATTCGTGACTCTTACGACCGACCATGCGCCAACAGTTTGTCTACTTTGTCGGACTTTTGGAGCTCTCATTGAAGGTCTAGCATCTGTTCCACGCGGTGAATGCAACTAGCCTTCTGATTGGAAAGCAGTGTTCATGCAAGCGGCCCAAAAGAAAAAAAACTGAAAATCTTGTTGTGGTTTTATTGTTGTTGTTGATCTGGCGAAATTAGCACCGCATTTGTTTGCCCAAGTCAAGCCTCGACGAGGTTAGCGGAAACAAAAAGCTGTGACGAGACGAACTGTAAGTGGTTTTATTGGAACGGATGTTTTAAGTGTGACGAATGTGTGATTGGCTTTCAAAAACTGTCAAGAGATCTATGGAAACTTCGGACGGGGCACCCCAATATAAGAAAAAGGCAAGCAAAGCAAAATAGTCGAAATCGGCCCAAGAAATTAAAATCAAACTCGAATGATCCAGAACTCATGCAAAGAGCATGAGGACAGGAATCACAGCAATGCCCACAAGGGCTGCACGAGATGCCGACGCGCCGTCCAAAGCGCCGCTGTACAAGATGGACGACGTAGAGTTCAGCGACGAGCTCGATCCACCGTAGTAACCAGTCGGAGAATATGACGGCGACAGAGTTCCAGTGGGAGACACCGACGACGACGGCAAGTATGTCGATCCGCAGTCCGGGGCGATGGCGAAGATCGTCTGCGCCGAGGCCGAGGTCTGGAACGCCTCGAACAGCCAGCTCTGGCTTTCGTAAAAGACGATGGCGCGAAGGAAGAGGCCGGTGAAGCCCTTGAGCTTGCTTTCGACGACGTAGGTGGCCGATCCGGAGAACGTCGAGACTAGAGTGTTGCCGAGCGCGCCGACGACGAGGCCGCGGGGCGTCTTGGAGATGCCTGAAGGGTCGACAGAGGGGTCTTGAGGCGGGCCCATGATCATAACGGAGAGGTAGGTGGCGTCTGAACTGTTCTTTGGGTTGACCTTGGGGATGTTGGACAGGTCGAGAGAGAAGGCGACCGAGTCGCCGACGCAGTACTGGTTGTTCGCAGGCTGGTTGGTGACGCTGATCGTGAAGCTGCCTTCGACTTGCTGGGGTGTTGGAGGTGCGTTGCAGCTTGACGCGATCGAAAAGGACGTCTGCGTGGAAGCCGCAGTCTGGAACGACTCGAACAGGGAGCTCTGGCTTTCGTAGAACACGATCGCGCGAAGGAAGAGGCGCGTGAAGCCCTTGAACTTGTCCTCGACGACGTAGGTAGCAGACCCGGAGAACGAAGAGATAGGAGTGAACCCGAGAGCTCCGACGACAAGGCCCCGCGGGGTGTTTGAGATGCCCGTCGGGTCAACGGTCGAGCCTTGCGGCGGTCCCATCACCATGACGGAGACGAAGGTGGCGTCGGACTTGTTTTGCGGGTTGGTCGTTGGGATGTTGGAGAGGTCCAGCGAGAAGGAGATGGAATCGCCGACGCAGTATTGGTTGGACGCTGGTTGGTTGGTGACACTGATGGAGAAGGTGCCATCAACCTGAGGATACGCAGCGAGGGTCGGGGTGGCAATCATGAGACCGGCGGCGGCAGCGAATGCAGTGATGAGCGATGAAACTCTGGCCATTTTGCAAGCTGATTGTTGTTGATGAGGATTTTGCGGGAGGGATGGAAAGGGTTGAAAGAAGAACTTGGGGAAGCGATGTGAATGTTCAACAACCCAATTCGATCTCGTCATTTTTATACCTGCATTGGTCCTACCAGGCAGGGCGTGGCTGTCTTCGCTTTCATCTTACACTCGGTGCGTCTGAGCATGAAGAAACATGCATGCTTGCCGCCCAAGCCACGCCTGGCCGAAGACAGGCAAGGCGCAGTGGCTGTGTCTTCGTTTTCGTTGGGGAGCGAATGCAAAGTGTCAGCATGACAATGTGGCTGGCCCCTTCGCCGCACAAGGAACGGAAGGCCGGAATTAACACAGCGACGACCAAGGCTGTCTTCGACTTGTTCGAACAAGGACGTCTTCGACAGCAGAAGCATTTTGTCGAAGACCAAGACGTTCCGCGAAAAACTGATGGGAAAACAGAAAACATAAAAAGGCCCTAATTCAGTTGGACCGACGACTCAAATCGCAGAAATTAAAACGTACTCTGGCGTATCTATGGACGAAAAGGTCGAAGAAAATCTGAACTCTGCGAGGTTTCTTCGGGGCAATGCGGAATTGTAATTCCCAGAATTGAAGCGTTCAACCGGGCCCTCCATATCAGTCTCTGTCTCTGACTGTTTGGGCTGTTGGGGATGCCGCCGACCCAAAGTCGACGGCGTCGGCTCGGACGCTCCGACGGGGGTTGTCGAAAGAGGAGGAGGCTTCCGACAAACAGTGATCTCTCCTCATTTTCGCTCATTTCTTCACTCGCGTAAATAACTAAAGTAGGCGATACGGAGGACCTAAAGTGCAGGATTTTAGACTGCGGGAGGCTACGATGTAGCAATTCCTCACGGGTGTGGTTTGCACGGCCGTCTAAGGAGTGATCATGAAGAAAGACCGAATGCCCCGCGACGTCCCAGTTGAACAGCCAAAATGATGATGATAGCTTCCAGGACTCCGCCGCCGAGTGTAGTTGTCGGAAGCCTGTGCCGCGTTGCCTGTACGGACTACACGCGCTTGTAGAGTGTGCGACGGCGGAGATCTTTGGTTTATAACAGTGGGTCGGTCGAGCGAAGCGGGCCCGCTTGAAATGACCACGGGGCAGTGGCCGGTCAGGCTTGGTTGGAGGCCGTTGTTACGCATCCGGGGTCTGGAGAGACAGGACGGTTCTTCCCCTCATCCCTTTTTCGAGGGCAGTGAAAAGAGTGCGCTGGTTGGCCCACCCGCACGCCGACCAAAGCAGCCTGGAAGATGGACTTGGCTGGGAAGGCTGGTGGGCAGGAGGGGAAGGAGGGCTGGTGGAAATCGTGACCGCCCTCAGCTGCAGCAAATTGAGTCTTGCGAGGCAGGGTCGGAAAATGGGATGAGGCCGGGGATATGTGCTTGTTGTTACCTCCATCGGTTTTAGGGAGAGAGGGGTAAGAGAAATGATAGATAGCGGAATTCGTCTGGTTGGCAGCGAAGTTGGGCTGGCACAGCCGGGAAGAAAAGAAAGAGGGGAGGGAGATTGGTGGCGTTTTGGGACGGAGGTGCGGAGGACAAAGAACGGAGGCTGTGGAAGATTTATCGGAGACGAGGTCGGGCGGTGTTCCCAGACGGGCACGGTTTTCCGCAGCTGCGGAACAAACAGCAACGGAATTACCCGCGGTGGCGGAGATGCTTGCGCAATGGTTTCCCGTGTGATATTATTGATGCAGTGTAGATTGACAAAGGGAGATCCCGAGCGCGGCTGGCGCTTGCTGTCGGACTTCGGGGCAACCAGGCGGGCTTTGCGCAGTTTCCGGGGATGTGCGGCCGGCGAAAAAGAAAACAAAACCGACCCCTGCCCACGGTTTGGCTCACATGTCCGTTTATGTTTTCTTTTTTTTTTCTTTTTTTTTCTTTGTTTTTCTTTTTTTTTTTCCCCTTCCAATTCCTTCATTCCTTGTCCAACAACCTTCTGTTTCCTCGGCGATGCGCACGGGAATGTGACAAGGGGGCCAACGGGAATGGCGCAAAAAACTGCAGGTTCCTGCAAAATCCACCACTCTCACACACCCTCACACACCTGTCCCTTAAGTAAAAACCAGTCAAAAACGAGAGAATTTCCGGTGACCACAGGAAGTTCCGGTGGCTCACGGGAAAGCGATGCTTTTGCTTGCTTTTTTTTAAGGAGAATTCCCTTGCCATTAGTGCCCAAAGCGGCGTCGATGCGCGACGGTCACCGTGACATCTCCGGTGCATCAATGACGGACTGCACGTCACAGCCGCTTTTTTTTCTTTTCTTTTCTTTTTTTTTTTTTCTTTCCCTCCTCTTTTGCCCTTCCGTTTTCCAGTCCGCCTGGTCACTTCCCGTGCCCCCCAGACTCCAATTTTACGGAGCGGCCGAGGCGGAGCGGACTGTCAAATAGTTAGTAAAATTCGACTTTATCGCGAGTGAGGGTCGCGCGAGTGGGGAAAACTTACTAAATAAAGCACTGAGAATAATTCCGCTCTTTTTCGGTGGTGCCAAGATTTGCAAACAAGACGCGAAAGACAAACAAATTTATCCTCCATTCGCAAAAATTGACTTCTCCGTCTTCCATCACTCTCGCTCGGTCATGCCCATAGATTTCCACACACACACACACACACACACACACACACACACACGTCGTTTGTTCCGTCGCAGCTTTTACCTCTTAGGCGCGTTAATAACAACCGTCAAGCGCCAAGTTTTCGCCGGAGCAGCATCCCGCCTCCGATTCTTTTCAATTTCCCAGCTATTTGATGAAAATTTTCTTCCATTATCTCCATTCAGATTTGACATTTCTTTCAGTATAAAGCAAAAGGGGCACGCGCTGCCAATCGCAAGCATCGATTGCACCAAATGGAGACAACAAGCGACTTCACTTTAAAGAATACTACAACAATGATTTTTAAAGCGCTCTCACTGGGGGCAACGGTCGCCGCTGCGGCTCTGCTCCACACCCGCTCGTCAAGCGCAGCCTGCGTTCATTCAGCCAGCGCCCGCGACTGCTGGGGCGACTACGACATCACCACCGACTACTACGAAACCGCGCCTCACACAGGCGTCACCCGCACTTACTACCTCTCCCTCAACAATGTCACGATGGCTCCCGACGGCTTCTCGCGCTCGGTCACCGCTTTCAACAGCTCGATTCCCGGACCGACGATCACAGCGGACTGGGGAGACACCGTCGTGGTGTACGTTACTAATAATCTCGAGAGTAACGGTACGGCTCTCCACTGGTACGTATTAAGCCCTGTTGGTTTTAATTTTATTACCACAAGCTACTCCCACAACCCCGTTCCCTTGTCTAATAAGCAGCGAAACAAACTGTACAGGCACGGGCTGCGTCAAAACTACACTGCCGCAAGCGACGGAGTACCGGGCGTAACGCAGTGCGCGATCGCGCCTGGTGATACTTTCAAGTACACCTGGCACGCAACGCAATACGGTTCGTGACTTTTTTCCTTGATTGGCTGTGGCGCTGTTCTCAAAGCCTGTAATCTGACATGCTTACACAATTCAAGGCACGACCTGGTACCACAGCCACTTCTCCCTGCAGTACGGCAACGGCGCAATCGGTCCCATCGTCATCAACGGCCCTGCCACTGCCAACTACGACGTGGACCTCGGCCCGCTAACGATCCAAGACTGGGCACACTCCGATGCATTCTATCTCTTTTCTATCAACACTGGCCCGCCACCGGCAGCCGACAACGGCCTGCTGAACGGCACCAACATGTACAACGACGCCGGCTCCTACTACACCACGACCGTCGACCCCGGCAAGACCTACCGCCTCCGCGTCATCAACACCGGCGTCTTCGCTCACATGAAGTTCTCGATCGACAACCACACCTTCCAGGTCATCGCCGCCGACCTGGTCCCCATCGTCCCCTACAATGCTACCGTCATAAACGTCGCCCTCGGTCAGCGGTACGACATTGTCTTCACCGCGAATCAGACGGCCGATAACTACTGGATCCGCGCCATCCCGCAGCTGTCCTGCACAAACAACAAGAACCAGAACGGCATCAAGGGCATCCTCCGGTACGCGACGGCGGCCAACCTGACAGCGGACCCCACGACGACGGCGTACGCGTACACGGACGACTGCGGTGATGAGACCATGTCGCTGACGCCGAAACTCACGAAAACAATTTCTGCGTCGTCCGCCGCCTCCAGCGGCTCTTTGCCCGTCGTGTTCTCCCAAGCGAAATGGTACATCAACGGAGTGACTCAGGTCATCGACTGGGCCAACCCATCCCTCGGGATGATCGAAGCCCAGAATGCGTCGTACCCCAGCGCCTTCAACGTCGTCTCGCTCAACGGCACTTCCTCCGACTGGGCCTACTTTGTGATCAGGTTATTGCCTGGACTTTTTCTTCCCGGCCCCCGTCCCTAGGACGGAGCTTTAACCAACCAATTCAATACGAAAACTACAAAATCACAGCTCCAGCATTCCCGCCGATCATCCGTTGCACATCCACGGCCACGACTGGTGGGTCCTTGCCCGCGGCACCGGCACCTTCTCCGGCGACTTCACCGACTACCTCACGACGGCCGCCCCTCGCCGCGACGTCGTTGTACTCCCCGCCGTCGGCTACCTCGCCGTCGCGTTCCCCCTCGACAACCCTGGCACCTGGCTCATGCACTGCCATATCGCTTTCCATGCCAGCGACGGCCTGTCGCTGCAGTTTGTCGAGAGGTACTCGGAAATCAGGGGCAATGTCGGCGTGGATAGCGCGTGGAATCAGACGTGCACGAATTGGGAATCGTATGTGACGGTGGAGCCGACGCTTGCGGAGATGGATGATTCGGGAATTTGAGGTGGTGGGTCGGCACAAGTTGTGAGGGTGGTATGTGCAGCATGTTAGAAGAGCACATTTCGAGCCCCACGCGCCAGTTCTGTTTGGACAACTGCTCGTATAACACATCTTGCTTTCCGTCATCATTCTCGCGTCTGTTACAGTTTGAGTATGCTCTTATCTTTATCCCTTTTTCATCCCACCTTTCTGCCTTTCCCGTTTCTCTCCTCACTCCCCAATTTTTCTTACATCTGTCAACCTCCTTTCCCTTGCAGCAACACACATTCCAGCTTTTTCGGTCTTAAGTAACTTTCCGCTTCCCCGTCCCTCCGCTCTCCTTGCCCTTTCACCCTTTCGTGTCTTGCAACTCCAATTGTTTCCTTCCCACACTTCCCTGACTCACCGGAGAAAATCCTATACAGTACGTAACAGTCCTGTGGATGAAGAAACAAGAAATCTGGGTTGCCGATAGGTCTTGCATTCGACTTTGTAGTATGCCAGTATTTGAAATAGCGCAAAATTTACCCTGCCCGCATGGGGCAACGATCAGACGTGAGCCGCCAACCGTTCGATGTCAGTGCTCGCGTTCATGGCAGCTGAACGAGAAGCGGTAGTGATTGTTGAAACGTCAATTTGGTCGATTGACCAGTTTTTGTGCCGGACGGAGCGTGGGTACGGGTGGTTCTTTCTTCGTGATTCGGGACTTGCAAGGTCCTGGAAGCTGAATACCAAAACGGGCGCCCATTGAGGGTTGCAGGCTCGGTTGGACTGAACGAGGTGAGACGGGAGGGCGAAGGAGTTTGTCAAGCATATCTGATCGGCGGGCTTATATGATATCTATTGGACAGCGAAACATGGCGTGGAAATGAAAAGCGCCAAGCCAGGAGGTGGGGGACGCGCTGGGGATCGAAGGAAGAGAGAGAGAGAGAGAGAGAGAGAGAGAGAGAGAGAGAGAGAGAGAGAGAGAGAGAGAGAGAGAGAGAGACGAATCCTAACCGTAGCTGTAGCACGCGTTGCAGCGAGGGTAATTAATAGCATCGTCAATGCATGGGCGGACGTCGAGGTCGTCGAAAAGATGCCGCCCACCCCGCGGTGCTTGTCGCGGTGCGGGAGGTGGAAATACCTTTGGCACCAGGCTTTGAAGCGTGGGTGTACGCCCGGTCGTGCTTGTCGCAGCATGCCTTGATGACCGAGTGGAAACGCGCGGCGTCTTCTTCGAAAATGTATTTCCGGTGGTAGAAATGTTTCTGTCCAGTGGTAGAAAAGTGTCGTTAGCATTTTGTTTTTTGTAACAAAAAGTGATTCCACCTTAGCTTTGCTCACCAAATCACAACTTTATCCTCGGCATCTTTGGGTCTGTTCTTGGCTTTCGGCCTGCATCTGGCCCCACGCAAGCTGGCACTGCGTGGCGCTGTCGCGGGTTAGGTGCTTTCGGGCGGGGCGAGAGTTGGTTGGCAAAATCACTCACTGTAAGTCGCCAGTGAGGGCGTGCTGTCCGGCTCTCAAACGGGACGCAGTCACGTGACTTGTCCGCCGTTGACCGCGTCCGCCAACGAGCGGCAGCATCCCCAAACACCCCCCCTCAAGACCATGTCCGCGGACAATCGGCACAATATTGACCGGTCATTATGACCGGTCAAGACCATGTCCGCGGACAATCGGCAGAATCCCCCAGGGCCCCAAGAACTGGGGGATCTTTGCATCCTCCGCCAGCTCGTTTAGGTCCGGCTTGCACGCCGTCACCTCCGCCTTCGCCTAGGTCGGGTGGCCTTCCGCTTCCACCAAATCATATGCTTTCGACCTAAACTTTCATGCTCGCATTCGGGAGCGCGTAAAACAATCGGAATCCGACGACGAGTGAATGAGGCTGTGGATCCCCTCCATAAATACCGAGCGCCATTCTCTCATCAACTTGAAGACTGAAAACACTCAATTCTGCAGCACAATCTCAAACGTACACAAAAATGACATCACTGGAGTCTGTCAAAGACCGTTTTCGAGGAGGTCTGTTCACCAAGCGAGCTACTTGTGCAACGTGAAGATGAGCGCTTCATCTTGCTAATCATAGCCTATCTTTGTGCTTTCCTCGCTTCGCCCACCTCCAGTGGTTGTCGTCCCAGGCGACGACCTCTACAACGCCCTCGTCTACCGCTTCTCTCCCAACGAAGAAGCCCGCCCACAAGTCATCTTCCAGCCCTGCACTGAAGCCGACGTCGCGGTCGCCATCAATTATGCAACGTCCAACAACCTCGAGCTCGCAGTCTGCTCTGGCGGCCACTCGTTCCTCGGCGCATCATCCTCTGACGGCGTCATCATCGACCTCAAGCGGATGCGTACGGCGTGGGTCGAAAACGCCGCCTACGGCGCCGCTGGTCACGTCGTCATGGAGGGCGGCGCAACAGTGGCAGACGTCGCCCTCGCCTGCGAGCGACGCGGCGTCTTCGTCCCCGTCCCCTCCCACAAGGAAATCGGCTACGCCGGCTTCGCCCTCGGCGGCGGCTTCGGCTGGGGCATGGGGGTCTACGGGATGGCCGCGGACGGGCTCGTCGACGCGCGGGTGGTGCTGGCCAGCGGCGAGTGCGTGACGGAGTCCGCGACGGAGAACGCGGAGCTGTACTTTGCGCTGCGCGGCGCAGCGTACAACTTTGGCGTCGTGACGAAGATGCGTTTCCGCGCGGTGCCGCTGGTGAGCAAGGTGTGGTTCGGCGCTGTGTTGTACCCGCCGCCGGCGTACGCTGCGGTGATTGAGGCGCTGGGGGGCTACGCCAAGTCGCAGAAGAAGGAGGACATGGCGGCGTTGACTATGGCCGGGCTGATACCGGGGCAGGAGGATATGTTCGTGCTGATGCTGTACTACCACGGGGACAGCGAGGAGGAGTACCAGCGCCGGTTCCGGGTGTTCTTTGAGCTGCCCTTTGTCAAGGACACGTCGCGGGAATGTTGGTTTCACGAGTCGGCAGACTTTTTCCCCGAGTCCATCTGGCCGCCGACGAACCGGCTGTCGGACGGCACGCTGATCACGGACCTGTCACCCGAGGTACTCATGCCGTTGGTTGACGAGACGCGCGCTTGGATGCGAGGCGGGAAGGGCCGCGGCGCCGGCACCCAGTTTTATATCGGATTGTACGACTGGACAAAGCCACTCACCGAGTTCGCCCACCTCGAGTCCGCTTGGCCACCGCACCGACGAAAGCCGGCCGACCCGAACGGCAACATTTGGCGTGATGTTGCCATTTACGTGGGGTGAGTTCCGCTGGCACATTAATTTTTGCACATTATTCATCCTCAATCAAACCCTTTTTTTCCCACACAATCCACTTTCAACCGCAGCTACGACAATCCCAAAGAGGCTGGCGAGGCCCACGCGCATGCCAAAAGCATGATCAAGAATCTCCGCGACAGGCACGCAAAAAAGGTGGGCGGAGACATTATCAAAGGCACCGGATACCCGAACGCAGCCGTCTTGAAAGAGCACAAGGGCGACTACATTTACGGGGAGAACTACTCTCGACTCCAACTGCTCAAGAAAAAGTATGACCCCGCCAATGTGTTCCACAAGAAGCACCCGATCGTCCCGGCGGAGTAGAGCACAAGGAAAAGGAATTGAGCAGCAGTTTTGGGTTGAGGTGGCTCTGGTGTGTTAGTTGAATCGAGTCAGTATCAGCATCGAGAAAATACACGCCAGAGTGTTTGTGACCAAATAATAGTATAGGTTCATTGGTGTGTGCGTTTGACGGATGTGTTTGGGTTAAACAGAGAATGCAATGACTGGTGAATCTAAGTGCAGAAGACGAGGCCCTGGCCCAAATAAAAAGAAGATCTGAAAAAATGAACGACCAAAACAAAGATGGATACGAGACCATAAGGCCCAGCAAATGCCCGCCTCATGCGAGGAGAATTAACAGAGGGACTGCAGCAAAGGCAGCAAAGCGGGATACCGAGGCCCCCGCAACAGCACCGCTGTACAGGATCGACGAAGTCGAGTTCTGAGAGCTGCTCGATGAGGCCGAGGAGCTGGATGTTTGCGACGACGATGCTGAGGTGGAGTCTGAGGTCGATGAAGTCGGAAGAGTGGACGACGATGCCGAGGTTGACGATGATGAGGTCGACGACAAGGAGGGCGATGTGCTAGTTGAGTTGCAGCTCTTCGCAATCGAGAAAGGGGTTTTGCTGGAGGCCGCCGTCTGGAAGGACTCAAACAGCGCGCTTTGGCTGTCGTAGAAAACGATCGCGCGGAGGAAGAGGCCGGTGAATCCTTTCAGCTTTTCTTCTACGACATACGCATCCGAACCAGAGAACGTCGAGACCAGGGTTTTGCCCAGCGCGCCGACGACAAGGCCGCGAGGTGTCTTTGATATTCCGTTCGGATCGACAGAGGGGTCCTGCGGGGGTCCCATGACCATGATGGAGAGGTAGGTCGCGTCCGAGCTGTTGTTCGGGTTGGCTTTTGGAACGTTGGTCAGGTCGAGCGTGTAGGCGATGGAGTCGGCCACGCAGTACTGGTTGGAGGAGGGCTGGTTGGTGACGGAGATGGTGAAGTTGCCATCGACTTGAGGGTACGCCGCGAGGGACGGTGATGCGAGGAACGCAACAACGAAGAGCAGGGCGAGTCGGCTCATTTTTCTGGAGACGGGCTATGACGTATCGAACGGGTGTGTGTGAGTGGGCGTGTGTGTGGGGTGGTCGGAAGGGTTTTTGTAGGTTCGGGGGTATTGACGGTTCTTCGAGTTGACTTTATACGTTGTACAAGCGCCCAGCCAGCCACACTTTGCTTGGATCCATTCTTGTGTCGCTCTTGTGCTGGGGCGAGTCCCAGCACTGCAAGCCACGTTCGGGGATTCAAGTCGGCAAGGATGCTAAGAAGACAGACGCCAAGCCTGCCAGCCACCAAGAAGTTAGTTTGTGACGAAGGAAAAAAGAACTCGCCGATCAGCCACACTGTCCGCAATTGCTGATAAGATGACCGTGGCAGGGGAAATTGGAGGTGGGCTCAGCATCTGAAATGTGCCGCAGAATGAACGATCCGCCGAACGACCTTTACACCGCCCCTAGAATCGCACTCAAGAGAAAGCCATAGCGCATCAGGTTTGAGAGTCGTTGTCCATGGTTGTCAAGGCCAACTGACAAATAAAATCTTGTTTCTGCGTTTCGCCGAGACAAACACCCTCATCTTTGGTCGAGGCCGTATGGGCAGTAACGGGCGTTCGTTACGTGAGTAAGAAATAGCTCAGTCAGTTGGCTGGAATAAGATATGAGAGGTCTTCTGTGAGGCAAAATATCGTGAAGCACATCCCGGACCAGCCGTTGCCCCCAACCCAATTAGGTGCGCAAACGAACGCCACCAGCGATCTGAGCCAGCCTGAACGTCTCGATTGCCTGCTTCGCATTTAACGCTTTCTCATCGCGTCAATCGTTTTCATTTAGATCCGTGAGCATTGGCGAGTAGCTGATCTTAACGGCAAGTGAAGCGTGAGCCCTAGTATTTGAACCACAGCCGTTTTGTGCTGTACTGCTGTAAACTCGCGGTGCAAAGATCGGTCTATCCTTCGACTGTGGGTCGCATCGAATAAGCAACCTTCTCAGCTTTAACCTAAAGCGCCACCAATCATGGGAAGCGAGAGCCGTCTTTCGGTTGTTCGTGATAGGTTCGGAGAGCCAGACCGCTCACGAGCTCTTGGTGTGGTTGGGGTTGGGACGAAACGGCTTACATTCTGCAAAAAGTGGAGGTCAACTTAATTGCTCGAGAGGGGATTAAAGCGGGCATTGGCGATCAAACGTCTTTAGCATACCACGATTTGAACGATCGCGCCTCGGATCAAGATCCCCGTGATTTGGGCAAACAACGTTTGTGTCATCAATGGGGCACCCATGTGAAAAACCACATTTGCTGAAATTGAGAAAAGGACTGCCGCTCAACCCACAACGGCGACCGTTTTATTTGGGGCAGATGCCTCATACAACGATTGCGTAGTCCTTCTTCTCAGTAGGTGGAGGATGGTTCCATCTGTGACTCGCGGATGGTAACAATAACAAAACCATGGTTCAAAGAAATCCGAATGCGGGGAGAGGGGGGGGAGGGTGTTTGGCAAGGGGTATGCAGACAGCTTTTGCCGTCGACCACCATATTTCCTCTTCTACCACCCCTTCCACTTTGGTTGCTTCCGTCTCAACCCTAAGGCCTTCACAGTTGGGGTGCCCGGCTGTGAGTGGGAAGGACAAACTCATCACCAATAAATAGCACTTGGAAAAACAAAGGGGGCAAAACGAAAAAAAAATTTTTTTGTGCAGACCGGCGAGCACGCACCCAGTCTCTGTCCCTCTCTCTCGAGTCTCTTCCTCGCCTTCACCCTCTGTCTCGCTCAGGTCGACGCCGCGGTCAGAGACGCGGCCACGTCGCCTTCCCCACCCACCCATTTCCCGCTGCCGGCGACCCCCATTGACCTTCCCCCGCTTCCCCCCCTCCTGCACGGACCGTGTAGATAGCGAACACCTCCAAAGAACAAAGAGAGTGACAGCAATCCAACAAATCAGCACCGTTTCCCTGAAAAGGTACGAAAAAAAAATAGGCCAAGGTTTGTGCCTCTCGATTTCCCGATTCTATTCGCTTTTTTCCGTTGTTTTCCTTCGTTCGAGTCGATGTTGGCCGCTTCACGCAAGCACGTCACCCTCTCGCGGGAGGTTTGTGTCTTGAGCTTTGAATCTCAAAGCTGCTTGTTTTGTGAAAGCTGGCTTGTTTTTCTTTATTTTTGTTGTGTTGCGCTTCTGAGCCGTGCCTGCCTTCTTGGCCCTCTTCGCCTGCGGGCGATCGGCCCCGGGAGGGCATGTAATCGGGCTCTTCTTGGAGGGCTCCACGGGCGATTGTTTGGAAGCGCCACACCCTCGTTTTTTGATCTTTTTTTTGGCCCCCTGGATCGTTGGTATCGTGTGTCTTCTCTGCGTTTGCTACCTTTACCCCCCACACCCCCTTCCCCGCCATTCACTTGGTCGCCTTCAACCCCTTTCACTCGCGAAGGCTAGTGGGCTTAGGTGGAATGGTGATGCTGCGATCCATCGCGCCAGGTCGCGCCAAGCGTGCTGTTGGCGATGTGGCCGGTTCTCTGTTGCGTCAAACACCTCAAACCCTCCTCCTCCTCCTCCCGAGTTGATTGTTTGCTTGCCTTCCAACCAATCAACGCCTTTTCTGTTTTTTTTTTTCTTCTCCGTTTCCATTTTCCTGTTTTGATCGCACTGACATGTCACACACAGCAGGAGCAATGTCCAGACAACCTGCGGAGTTTGAAATTGCCCGTCAACCCCAACCGCACCTGCCCGCGACTGCAGCGGACCGCATCAACCCAGCTGGAAAGCGCCTCACGCCCGTGGATGTGTCTGTTGCGGTCAGTGCCGCGGCGGGCCCCGGCGACGCCGCGGCGAAGACGTTGATTTCGGCACTGCCTTCCCCCAGCGTCAACTGCCTGACCGCAAACAGCGATGGACCGGACAACACTCTCGCAGGCGGTGGTTCCAGCAATTCGGCGGAGCCTATTATCCCCGTGGAAACAGGGAAGAAAGGGCAACACAAATTGCACGTCGAACCCCATGCAAACCCGGCCACGAAGCTCAAATCGCCCAGCACAGCCGACCCCGTCAAACTCTCGCCAACAACGCCCGCGCCCGACGGCGAGCCATCCTCAGAATCGCCCGCGGACGCCGCCCCACAGTCGCGGAAGGGGTCCGTCGGCACCCGCCGCCGCCGCGACGGCCTTCGGTTGGACAACCCGTTTGGAGAGCTCGTGTCGGAGCTGCCGCAGACACAGGCGCGGTACGCCACCCGGCGGCGCACGGCCGAAGCCGTTGCGATCGCGACCGGCGGCACGGCCACTCCGCCAGAGGGCCGATCGACGCCCACGACGCCGGTTCTTGCGAGCCTGACGCCGATCGTCCAGCAACCGAAACGGCGCAAAAGGAAATGCGCCGTACTGGACGAGGCGGAGGGATTAACAGATGGTGGGCCTGCGGCAGTTGAATCGGCGGTTCGCGTGAAGCGCGAGGAGGGAGCCGACCAACCATCAACTGTGGGTGAGGCTTCTGAAAGCAAGGAACCGAAGATCGCGACTGCGAGCATCCAGAGCGTAGGTAGGATCGTGATTCCAGACAAACCCGTGGCGGCCACCCCAACGGTGGCAGCAGAAAAGGCCGTGATCAACAGCATTCCTTCGCCCACCGCGGCCAAGAAGATCGACGAAGCGCTCTCCTCGACTGCACATTCAGTGGAAGGAGCGGAAGAGCCGATCGAAAAGACTTCTCAGAAGAATTTGCCCAGATCGGCACATCTTGTCGATAACTCTGCATCTTCGCCAGCAGGAAAGGAGGCAACACCGGAGCCAAAGGAAACCACTGCAAAGAGCAGCCCACCCACCAAGCGTGCCGTTCCCGGGACACCTACCAGCGCCTCCGGGTCCGCGGCAGAAAACATTCCCGCGATCGCCAGAGCCGCCCGCAAGCGACGCGGCGCCGACCGCGACCTCGCACTCGGTCTGGACTCCTCGACCACAGCGCTCGCGCCAGCTGCCTCCGCCGCCCCACGCCGCCCGGTCCGCACCGTCGCCGTCCGCAGCACGCGGAAGGGTGACCCCGACGCCGTCGAGCACGTGCTGGCCGCCGCGTTCTCGCGCACCGCGCCCAAGCCATACTCCATCACCAAGATGGCGTGCCCGATCCCCGAACTCGTCGTTGGCGGCGGGGACGCCGGCGGCCTGCCATCCCCCGAGGAACGCTGCCGCCGAAGGTTTGACGTGCCCGCGTGGATGTTTGTGCCGCGTCCGCGACTCGCGCCGACGGGCAAGACGCGGGCGGTGCCGCCACCTACCGGGATCATCGACCCCGAGTTCAGCACGCTCAGGACAAACGTGTCGCTGGCGCCCGCCGACGTGAGGGTAAAGTACACGGAGCAGGGCCGGCTGCCGACACCCCCGCCGTTCGAGCCAGTGCGCGCGGGGAGGCCCGTATCCGGGCGAGAATCGCTCGCGGGATCAACAGATACCCTCCCCATGACGAACCCCACCCCGGCCAATCGACCCCGGGATCCGTCGTCGGCACCTGCTTTGGAACCGCAACCCGCTCGCCCATCCACAAAGCGCCTACGCTGGCGCTGGCTCGACCCCAACCCCCCGCTCGCCCCGCCCCACCCCGACCTCCACCGCTTCGCGCACCCGTACGACGAAACCCACACGGCCCACACGCACCACCTCCCCGTCGAAGCCACGCTCCTCCCCGCCCCGGCCTGGCTGCCCCGCGAGCTCGACGCCCTCGCTCGCGGCCTCGCGGCCGTCGGCAAGAGCTTTACGATCATCTCCCGCGAGTATGTCAAGACGCGCGCGACGGGGGACTGCGTCGAGGCGTATTATATGCGGAAGCACGAGATTGCGCGGGTGGTGGGGTGGATGAGGGCGCGGAGGCGCGGGCCGGTGGCGATGGCGGTTGGGAGGACGGGAGCGACGGGGGTGGCGGAGGACGCGGAGCGTGGGGTTGGCGGCGGCGGCGGAGGCGTCGAGACGAGGAGGACGAAGATGCTCAAGACGACGCATCCGGCGGGTGTCATGGGAGGTGGGCAGGGAATGGCAGAGAAGAGGGGCGAGGGGGTGGCGCCGTTGGCAACGCGGGTGGAACCGCGCGGTGTTGGTGGCGGACGCGGCCGGCGTGGAAGGGCTGGAAAGTGATTGCTTGTTTTTTTGATTTTTTTTCTGGATTTTTTTTTATTTCGTTTTCCATTGACGAACCCCTGTTATGCGAAGTTTCCTTTCTCGTTGGCCAGCTCGTTGGCTCAATATTTATGTGCTCCCGTTGTTCATTTACTGGCGGAAAAAGCGGACTGTCGAAGAGAATACTCGTCCCAAAATAATGAAGTCGGTCTCGTCGTCAAGCAAATCACAGAGACAAGACAGAAGATGGGTGTGTGGAGACACAGCAGCTATGGTATTCAGTGAAGATTGATAAGGGGGAACCATATTCAGTTTTAAGTGCCGCAATCGCAAAGCTGTGGGGGAAAAAAGGAGGAGTATGATTGAAGACAAGGCGACCAACGCAAGTACCACCCACACTCCCCGATCCCATCCCCGTAGGCTCCTCCTCCTCCTCCCCGATGTCTCCCACGTCTCCCACGCCGCCTCCACCTCCAACTACGCCACATCAGTCGCAGCAGCAGCACCCTACGGCGGGAGAACATGAGGATTAACAGCGACAGCCACCAGCCCAAGCGCACTCGCAATCGGCAATTTCCAGATCCTCTTCTGATAGTACCTTAGCTCCATTCGATGCGGAGAGTGTTGGTTCCAGGGTTCGTCAGCGTCGCCGTCGGACTTGGAAGTTTGGCAAGGAAGATGCGGAGGATCGGTGAAGAAACCAGTGGGCTCGAGGAGCGCTTTTTTTTTTTTTTTTTTTTTTTTTTTTTTTTTTTGTTCGTCGACATGTGAGCTCTAAACGCAGTGGACCAGCCAATTTTTCAATGAATAATGTGTAACTGCAGGCGTAGACGATGCTATTTTGAAGAGTTTCTGTACTATACTTCTGCGCTCCGCCGCCCTACTCTGTTGCTGAGGGTCTGGCCCAGAAGAGGGGCGACGGTGCGACGGGCAGTGCCTGTGGTTATCCTCGTGGAAGCGCGTGGTGCTAGCGGCGAGCATGGAGGGTGTGCGATGCTTGTCGCATTTCGTTCCCACTGACGCTCCCGTTTTTGTTGGTTCATATGTACTCCTATTCGGAAGTGTCTGCCCTTGTTGTTCGGCGGCGCGCATCACATGGTCGGGTGTTCAATGATTTACCGGAAGAGCGCGAATATATATATTTAAAGAAAAGGGCTGTCGAATAGACAAACATTCAAAAAGCCATTCTTAGTCTAGGGATCGGCGCTTTGATTCGGAGATTCGAAACCAAACCGAGAATCGAAATTGAAAACGGGCCGCGCGAGAGGCCGTTTTTTGAAAATGTTCGGCTTCTGTAATTGCGAAACTGCTCTCTTGAAACGACGGATCATTCGTGTCCGCTCCTCTTCTTGTGGTTCCCTCATCGGAAGCCAGACTTCCGTTGCTTTAGAAAAGTGGGTTGCTGAACTGATTTCAGCACGGTGTTTTCTATTAATTTATCTGTCTCTGTCTCCCGCAGTGTGTGAGTGCGTTTCGTTCATCCCAGCCGAATTCCGAATGGACTCGGGCAGGTGTTAAAAAAAATCCAAGGAAAAAATGATTACATAAATAGCAGCACGGAAGCCCGTTCCAATTCGGCCTCGACCCGCCACTCGAATATCCACGACACTATGAGGGAAATCGTGCACGTTCAGGTCGGCCAGTGCGGCAACCAGGTATTCGATTGACCTGCGCAGTTCACTTCCCTCCTCTCACCCCTCTTCACGCAACAGATCGGTGCCAAATTCTGGGAGGTCATCTCAGACGAGCACGGCATTGACGCTGCTGGGAACTACAGCGGGTCCATACCTGACGAGCAGCTCCAGCGAATCAACGTTTACTACAACGAGGCAAGCAGTGGCAAGTATGTTCCGCGCGCCGTCCTTGTCGATTTGGAGCCAGGTACGATGGACTCGGCGAGAGCCGGTCCCGTCGGCGCTCTGTTCCGACCGGTGAGTCGCACGTGAATGTAGCCCGAAGAGGGAGCGGGATTTGTGTGATCATCTCTGGCCACGCATGGCGAATGAGGGCTGCAACGATCAGGCCACTGCTGCTCTTCTGAACTACCGTCTTCGCCGCACAATCAATAATAGGACAACTTTGTCTACGGGCAGTCTGGGGCAGGCAACAACTGGGCCAAAGGTCACTACACTGAAGGCGCCGAGCTCGTCGACACGGTCCTCGACGTCGTCCGCAAGGAGGCCGAAGCGACTGACTGTCTGCAAGGCTTCCAGCTCGCCCACTCCCTCGGCGGCGGCACCGGCGCTGGTATGGGCACACTCCTCATCTCCAAGATCCGCGAAGAATACCCGGACCGCATGATGTGCACCTTCTCCGTCGTTCCCTCGCCCAAGGTCTCCGACACCGTTGTCGAGCCGTACAACGCCACCCTCTCCGTCCACCAGCTCGTGGAAAACTCAGACGAGACCTTTTGCATCGACAACGAAGCCCTGTACGACATCTGCTTCCGCACCCTCAAGCTGCAGAGTCCGGCCTTCTCCGACTTGAACCACCTCGTGTCCGCCGTCATGTCCGGCGTGACGACGTCCCTGCGCTTCCCGGGCCAGCTGAACTCGGACCTGAGGAAGCTGGCTGTGAACCTCGTTCCCTTCCCGCGGCTCCACTTCTTCATGGTCGGATTTGCGCCGCTCACCGCCGCTGGCTCGCAGAAGTTCCGGTCCCTGACCGTCCCCGAGCTGACGCAGCAGATGTTCGACCCCAAGAACATGATGGCGGCGTCGGACCCGCGCCACGGCCGCTACCTCACCGCCGCGGCCGTGTTCCGCGGCAAGATGTCGATGAACGAGGTCGAGGAGCAAATGCTCAACATCCAGAACAAAAACTCTTCGTACTTTGTCGAGTGGATCCCAAACAACTTTAAGATGGCCGTCTGCGACATCCCACCGCGGGGCCTCAAGATGTCGGCCACATTCATCGGCAACTCGACGGCCATTCAGGAGCTGTTTAAACGCGTCTCGGAGCAGTTTACGGCCATGTTCAAGCGCAAGGCTTTCCTGCACTGGTACACCGGTGAGGGCATGGACGAGATGGAGTTCACCGAGGCGGAGTCGAACATGAACGACCTTGTTTCCGAGTACCAGCAGTACCAGGACGCGACAGCCGAGGACGAGGAAGAGTTTGAAGAGGAGGATGGCAAAGAAGCTCCGCAGGAGTGACCCGTCATAACCGTGTCTATTTGTGAACGCTTTTCTCGTTTTAATCCCTTAGCTTTCGTGTATTTTACTGCCAGGATGTTTTCAACCGAGTCAACAACCAACCAAAACAGCCACCTCTTGATATGAATTTTTTTTTTTTTTGAATGAATCACAAAGGAAGTAAAGGGCAAACACAAAGGTCGCTTGAACGTCTAAAAAAATCCGCCAATCGGCACACAGACCACCTGACTGCGCCACTGCCACCACAGCTCCGATCGCACCCTCACAACCCAGCATGCCTGACTCCATCGTTCATTCCATCACGACCACCTCTACGCACTTCATCCTGCGGATCTGCGTACCTCCTCCTGACGATAACAATTTCCAACCACACATCGAGGAGATCGCTCAGATCTGTGCACAAAACGAGATCTTTCTGCGGGGCCCCGTCACCACCAATCTGAATCCTCCGTACATCACACTCAATCTGGTCTCCGAACCGTCTGACGAACGACTCGTTGCAATCCGAACCCTCTTTACGACGCACACCCTTTTCTACAATCGCATCCCGCACGGTCTTCCACTCTTCAACACAGCCACGTACCTTGCGAATCGCGACTTTACCAACATCCTTCTCGCTACCCACCTTGCTCCAGGTGTCCTCTCTGATACGTTCCCTTCCCATAAGGCACCCATCACCCACACCCTTCACCAACTCCTCCACGACTGCGGGGATGTCGTCGACATCGCCTACACCCACAATCGCAACCTCGCCTCGACTGTCGCTTTCATTTTGTTCACTGCCCCCCCTTCTCACTTTCCTCCCTTTGCATTTGTTAACGGTGCTGGCGTTGCTTTCCGCCTCCGCGAAACCCCTGCGGAGCGTGATGCTCGAGTTAAAGATGAAAACCTTCGCACTGGTGTTCTTTTCAACTTGCCCCGTAACCTATCCGCTTGTGATCTGGGCCCCCTCGCTACTGATCTTGGCTGTTCCCTCGTCGTAACCCCGGTTATTTTAACCCTGTTACCAATTCTGCTGGACGCTCCAACAAAGCCTTCCTCGTGTTTCCCTCCCGCCGTGATCTTCTCTCCCTTAACAACTCTATTCTTATCAATGGACGCTCCACCACTCTTCAACCCTATTGGAACGAGGACCAAGCCTCCTTCACTTGTTGCCAACGTTGCGGATTCACCAACCATTTCACATACGACTGCCCGCTCGCAAGACGCCAGGCCCCTCGACCCCTCCCCCCACCCAACCCACCAACTCCTCCTTCCTCGAGCACTTAACGCCACCCAGACCCTCCTTCCCCCCCTAATCAAGCGGTCTCCCTTGAGCTTGCCCAATTTATGAAGGACATGCGCAGCCTCTCCACCCAACAAGCCGCTCTGCATACGCAATTTGTTGAGTCTCAGAATGCCGCCCTCTCCACCCTCCGTGCCGAGCAAAAGGCCAACGCCGACGCAATCCTTGCAGACCTTCAGAAGACTCATCAGGAACACACTGCTGCTTTAGAAGCTGTCTGCCGCAATGTCGCTCACCACTCGGACAGCATCAGCGCCATCAGCACTCGACTCACCATGCTTGAGCGCCGCGAAGATACCATCACCAACGCCGTTCAGACTCAGATTGAGAATGCAGTTGCAGAAATCCACGCCCGTCTCCGCAACGACGTGTCTGCTGTCATCGCCCCCTTTGCTCAGCAATCCGTCGACTTTTTCCTCCAACAGTGCAGCTTCAATCCCCCTCCCCCCTCAGTCCCTCCCCTCGACGCTACTCCAACCTGCGCTTCCACCCACGACGTCACCATGCGCACCTCTCCCACTTACTCTGATAAGGCTCGCACCCCGCCTGTTGCCTGCACCACCGCTCCTGCCGCCCCCCCACTCGCAGGGCGGCCCTCGCCGTTGAATTGCGTATAGTGTATCACCCCTTTCCCTTCCTTCCCTTCATCCTTTTATAATAAAAAAAAAAAAATAACAATAAAAATTAAAAAAAAAAAAAACAAAAAAAAAAAAAAAAACGACACATCAATAAACAATGCCCCCTTCCCCCTCCCCCCACCCCCGAAATGCCTCCGCCCCCCCCACCCCCTTGTTTTGCTACCTGGAATGTGGGCCGAAAACCTTGCCTCCAAATGTATTTCAATACTGGAATGGATGACATCAACTGGCACAATCATCCTCGCACTTCAAGAGACTGGCTGTTCTGCTGTTAACGCCACACACGCAATCCGCCAACACTCCTCAAATAACTACATGGGTATTTTCACTGACGCTTCAACATCGAAACATGCGGGGGTCGGCTTCATTTTGGCGTCTTCCTTTTACCGCCACGTCACCAACATCAGCCAACACAACACCAGAGGACTTGCCATTACCCTCTCCTTCCATAATCGCCGTCTCTTCTTCCGTTCTATCTACTGGCCTGCTTCTCGGCTGTCCCCAGAAACCACACCTCTCCAAGAGTGGTGTACCAACCTCCTCAATCACGACTCCGCCCAACATCACCCAGCTTACTGGTTCGGTGACTGGAATGCTCTTATCTCACCCCTCGATCATAATACTGCTGAACCCATCCCACCCTCTCGCCCGGGGTTCCTTCCTATCCTGTCAGCCAGTGGCCTATCGGATACCTTTCGCGCTACCCACCCCAACCTCTCCACCTTCTCTCACTCCTCCACCAACTCAACATATCGTTCACGACTTGACAGCATTTGGGTCTCCGACACCTTCCTCCACCATCTCGCTTCCTCCAACATCGCTTCCCCTGAAGAGTATCCCCACCTCCCAGACATCTCCGACCACCTTCCTTGCTTTATCACACTTGCCCTCTGCCCATACACAACATTCCCCTTCACCCCCACCCGTCGACGTACTATCCAGCCTGCACAGGCTTCAGAGGATCAAAAACGTGCCTTCGCCCAAACGGTTGACACAGCTCTCCCAAACCTACAGGACAACCTCGACGCCCTTGACTCCACCCTCACCCCAGCAGAACGAACGTTCCTCACCCAACCTTCCCTGCCCTTTGATTATCCACCCATTGGTCGCGCGTTCCAATACACTCAATCTCTAGATGCTATCTCTTCCTCCCTCCATGAGCTCCTCGTCAGCACTGCCCGACGCTGCCTCCCTTGCTCCGGCTCCTCCACAGCTCCAGCCAAGACTGACCAGCGCCTTGCCCCTTATGTCGAGGCTCGTAAGAAAATTGAGGACCTCTGGAAACGCCTTCATCGCGGTACACTCCCCCTCCACTCCTTCCTCGTTGCCCTCCCCCCTCTCCCAGAGTCTTGGAACGCTACAATCCCTCGGGATGCCCTGTGCCTTCTTTTTGCGCGCTTCACCAGCTCCGTTGTGACTGCAGCAGCCTTCACCAGCGACGCTCTTCCACTCCTCCAGCGCCTCCGAAAAGCAGTCTATCGCGCCCAGCTCTCTGCAACTGCCTCCTTTAAGCGCTCTGATATTGCCACTGCCATTGACCGCCGCCAAGACCTTTTCTCCACTGGAAAGATCCGCAATGTTCTTAACAACATCCTCAACCGCAAACGCTCCAACTCCAGCATTGATCACATTCTGGCAGAGACCCCAGAGGGTCCGGAAATTGAATATGACCCTTCCCAAATCCCCGACTTTGTAGTGAACAGGTGGAACAGTGGTTTCGTCCTCGGGCTCTTCACCCCTTCCCCCCCACGTCCCCCCTACATGAAGAGATAACCCCCCGACCTTACATACCCCCCACACACCTTTTCTCACATCATGCTTCCTCTGTCCCTCGATGAATGCCGTTCCGTCCTCGAGTCTCTCGCCCCCAATAAAGCCCCTGGCCCCTCCCAGCTCTCTCGTGAACTTTTACTCCTGGCCGGTCCCAATGCAATCACTCTCTTTCTCTCCCTTGTCCAACGAACCTTCCTTGTCCTCAATATCCCCTCCACATGGACCCTCACCGCCATTTTCCCAATTCCAAAGAAGGACGCGTGGGGTGGTGATGTCACCAACCTCCGACCCATCAGCCTGTGCGAACTGGCCGCCAAAGTAGTCCAGGGTGTCCGTCTTCGCCGCTTATCCCAAATCCTCTCCTCCACCCCTGTGATCCTCAAAGGCCGTAACTTCTCTGCCCTTCCTGGCTCCTCTCCTGATCCTCCCCTCCATTTGGTTCGCTCAGCCCTAGATTACTGTCATGAGACCTCCTCTCCCCTCTTCCTCCTTCTTAACGACATCAAGAGGCCTTTGACAGCGCACCAGTCGCTGGCCTTATTTCTGCCTGCATCGCATCCATCTACCAGAGTCTTACTGTTCGGATGCGTGTCAACACCCAAACTCGGTTTCGTTCATTTGTTATCACTGCCTTTGGCCCTTCCCCCACTTTTCCTATTGGCACCATGATCCAGCAAGGCTCCCTCGAAGGCCCCCTCGACTGGCGCATTTTCTGGGACCCTGTCCTCTGCGCACTCGATAAACACACCACCGGCATCACCTTTGCAGTCAATCCTCCACCAACAATACCTGCTCCCCTCATTTCCCCCGACCCCTCCCATCTCAGTTTCCGGATTTGCCCTGGTGGATGACACGAACACGCTCTCTTGCTCGTTCCTCGATCTTCAGCAACAGGCCAACATCCTCTATGCATATCAGTCACACAACAACATTGAGTCTAACACCCGTAAAATCTTCATCTCAGCCAGCCAACATCTCAGCAGACTGCCCGAGGCAGATAATGTGGGGCCTGACCCCTATCCCCATCCAGCCCGACTCTGTCTCTTTTCGCCACCTTGGGAACTTCTTCACCGCCAATGGTCGCTCCAATTCTGCTCGCCATCAGATCTCCGCTACAATTTCTGACGTCCTTGCAACTATTCAAGGAAAAGTGATGGGTGACAAACTCGCAGCATACATTCTTCGTAACGTTTTACTCCCTCGACTTCGATTCCTTTGGAAAACTGCTTGTCCTTCCTCACACTTTTCTTCTTAACGAAACTGCTCGCCTTCGCCGTGCTTTTAAAAAATTAGTTGGCCTCTGCACTTCCTTCCCCTCTACCATTATACACCACCACCACTTTTACGATGTCCCCGAACTTTACACAGAATATTGTTCTGACATGTTTGTTGATTTGCATCACCGCCTTAACGACCCCTCCCTGATTGGCTCCATTACTCTCATTCTTTACCAACGCCTCCAGTTAAAGTTTTGTCAAGCTACCCCCATGTTCACACACCCCTTCCCCATTCCCACCTCCCCTAAAAACTTCACCGCTTCCCTTATCCCACTTTTATTTGCCAACCAATTCTCCATCACGTCCTCCCTCCCTCCTCTTTTCCGAGTTCACGCCCACCCTGTCTCTGATGTACCCTGGTCTGTTCGCCTCCCACTCCTGCCTGACCTACAGCGCTCCCAAATCTTTTTCTTTGAGCAACTCCTCTCTGCTTCTCTTAAACCCCTTACATTTCGGGGCCGCAGCAAGGCAAAGAAGTCCTTACGCACCCTTTACAACTCCCTCTGCCCTCACTTCAATACCCTCCCCACCCTTCGCTCCCGACAATTTACAACATCCCTCCTCGACGAAGACTGTCCAATCCCTTCCATTACCCCCCTCTATCCACTTCGCCCTTCCCCCATCCCCCTCGTCAGCCCTATCCCCTTTTTCACTCCCCCCATCCCTCCCCTATCCCTCACACTTGACACTGATGGCTCCCTCCGCAACACTGGCTTTATGGCTGCAGCAGTAGTCTCCCTCGACCCTCCCTTCTCCTTCGCTGTCGCTCTCCCCTCCATTGCTTGCTCTTCTGCCACAGCTGAACTTGTCGGACTTCTCTCTGCCTTGATTTCTACACACCAAACTCCCCACCCCTATCACCATCCAACTTGACAACAGTTCTGTCGTCACCACATACAATCGCCTCTTCTCTCAACCCCCCAACCCCATTGCTTCCTTCTCCCTAGCTACCCTTGGCCTTCACCCCGCACCACCCCTTAATCCCCTCCTTGTCCCCTTCCGTTCTCTCCTCCGCTCACCCCTCGCCTCGCTTTGGGCCCTCGTCGGACACGCCCTCTCGCTACGTGTTGGACCTCCCCCAACTGTGATCTGGACCCTGTGGCCACTCTGGTTCTGCCTGGCAACGAGGCAGCCGATCATCTTGCCTCTCACCTCCAAGTCACGACACCCCCCATTCGATATCCCCTTCACCTCACAGACCCTCCTACCTGCAACAGCCTTCATCGGCGAAACAGCAGTCCTTGGGCAACTCCGCCGACAACTCCGCCTCCTACATCGTCACACACTCCACAGTAGTCTCTCCAATTACTCTCCTTTGCTTCTGCTTTCCGAGACTTCCTTTTCCTCTGTTCAGTGGGAGTCTACTTTCCTCGTTCTTCACTCTGGCACACGCCCTTCCTCCCTTTTTGATACGCTTTCTGCTTCACACCGCCGCAAATTCCGCCTCCAACTCTTCACTGAATCACTACCCTCTCAATCACGCCTCCACCTCTGGTACCCTATGGTTTACCCCAATGGTTGCTGTCGTCGTTGCGCAACTGTGGCAGAGACCTTCTCCCACATCTTTCTCTGCCCTGTCGCTCACGATGCCTTCCTTTCTGTTAAGAACTCCCTCGCATCCGCCTTGGCCTCTTGTGCCCCCTCAGACGCCCTACCACCCAAACCTCACTCCTCTGCCCCCTTTTGGCTATCCCTCCCTGAATTTTCCCTCTCTGCCAATGCACCGCTCAACTTCCTCACTCTCCTTCGGGGTATCATCCCTCAATCCTTTTACGATACCCTCCACCACAGCGAGACCTTCCCAGCTGACAAAGTCGTTACCCCCGCCCTTGTACGCATCTTCCATGACTTCCTCCTCGACGTCCATCGGTTAATCTGGCGCCCTCGCTGTGACGAAACTATCCTCTGGGAACGCGACCACGGCATTACACCCTCCGAAAAGCATCGCCACCGCCCCACCATCTTCTCCCACTCCTCCACCTGCAAGCCCCGCTACGTCCCACGCACCATCCCCAGTTGCAAACCCCACTCCCGCAGCCTCGCAGGTCAACTCCTCTCCCTCGCAATCCCCCACTCCAAGGTTATCACCCAGCAATACTGCCTCCCTGCAGCCTCAAATACCCCTGTACATCAGCAACGGCCACCTCATGCTCCTCAATGCGGTACATGCGGCCGCCACCACTCCAACACCTGTCCTCCTGATTGGCTACTCTTGCGAGGCGGTATTCGGTCCTGGCGCCATCACTACCTTGGCCTTGCTCGGCCAGCTCTTGGAACGCTCTGGATTCGGCGCACGGTCACTGTTTCCAATCCTACTCCACAGACAATTATGCGTCCCCCACATCCTGTACCACCAGACGTGCACTAATTGCCTTCCACCTCCCCTGCTCCACCCCTTTTCCACGGCTCTGCCCTTTCCTTCCTGACTCCTTCCACCCACTTACTCCGCTGTCAGAATGACACTTTCCGCACGGCCTAGGCCTTAATTTTCTCCCCCTTTAGTTGTTGTTGTAGATTTCTTGTGGTTGTTTTACTTTGTTTCCCTGTAGTGTTAGCGGCTAGGGTGGCCTGTGTGCGGTAACGCGCTTGGTTCTGTCAAGGTCCTTGGCTTCCTGCCATACCTGCGTGGCATCTCACTCTTCCCGTCACACAGCCTCCGGCTGCGTGAAATAATAAAAAAAAAAAAAAAAAGCTATGCGCTTTCTAGCAGAGTACAAGATCATCGCCACACCTAGCTTGAGAACGTATGATGATGTGATTCTTATTTCGCCCATTTCCCTATGAATAATTTCCCCGCGACCTCGTTCCCTCAGCCCGCGGCATACGTGCTCCTCGCCCTCAACGCCGCACCATACTTGATCACCAAAAACGGTGCAGGAATGCCCGCAATCGCCACAAACGCCAGAATCGAGTTTCCCCACCCGTACCCGTATCGGTCGTACATGGCGCCCGCAAACAGCGGGAACCCAAAACCAAACACCGACCTGAGGAACGTGGCCGCGGCGACCGCGCTGGCGGCGTAGCGGCGGTACCCGTCGACGAGGTAACAGAGATGACCTGGAAGACGACGCAGAAGCATACGCCGAACAGCATGATTCCAATGTCCGGGAGGATCCAGTGAGTCTCCTTCTCTGCGGTCCAGCCGTACATGAAGAGCGAGGCCGGGAGGAGGAACGACACGGGCATGGCGAGGGGCATGCGGTACTCTGGGACGCCGACGCCGTTGTTCTTGTCTCGGAGGCGGATGTAGATTTTGTCGACCTGCGGGGCGAGGAGGGCGCCGGCGGCGATGAAGCCGAAGCCGAGGGAGAGGTAGTGGATGCCCGAGACGGAGATGGATTGGTGGTAGCGCTCGATCCAGAGCTGGGTGAAGGTGGCGAGGACGAGATATAAGAGGCCGTAGATGAACGCCATGTATAGCGACACGATCTGGACGATAGGTTGCGTGAAGAGGAGGAGGAAGGGTCGGACCGAGGACTCTTTCAGTTTGTTCAGCACGGAGGTGTGGGTAGAAGTGCTTGGACCGCCGAGTTTTTTTCGCCTTTTGGGCCAGGAGGGCCGGCGCGTAAGACTCGTAGAGGAAGAAGCATCCAGCGACCAGAACGACCTCCGTCGAAAATGGACAAGAAGTGGAAGATCCATCGCCAAGTTGTGTACTCTGCAAGGAACGAGCCGACGAAAGGGCCCAGAACGGGTCCCAGCGAAGGAGATAGCGAAAGAATTGCGTTCGCAAAACCGAGTTCTTCGACGACGAACATGTCGCTAATGACGCCGTATCCGATCTTTTGATTTAAAAAGCGGGAAAGCGGTGTGAGTCGAAATGCGCCGCAACATACAGAAATAAGAACCAGGGACTTACCGCAAGGGGTGCGCTTCCTCCAAGCGCCGCCAAAAAACGGAATATATAAAGCTGCGTCGTGCTCTGCGCGAAACCACAACCAATGTTGAAACCCAAAAACACCACATTGGAAACGAGGACGATCCACCGCCGGCCGTAAACCTCCGAGAGCGGACCCATGAAGAGAGGGCCGAAGGCGAAGGCGAGAACAAAAATGGAGATGATCATTTCGCCCTCCAAAGAGGTGGTGATTCCGAATTCTAACGAGAGAGTGGGGCGGTGGGTTAGTCGATTTTAATCCAACTGAATGGTGGCCACGGCGTTACCTCGTGCGATGAACGGCACGCCTGGAGCAATTATGGATGAGCCCATCGGAGCCATGAAAGTGAAGAGGCCAATCATCGCGACCACAGTCCATTTCTTTGACGCAGGCCAGTTGCGGGGGAACGACGGGTCCGATGGTCCATCCCACCCATTCTACGCACCGATCAACGTGCAATGCAATAAGCTTCGAGATCAGTCGGACTCGGAAAAGGGCAACAACTTGAAAAAACAATGCGTGAATATTTCACCTGATCGTTCGACTTCTCGGCGTGGTGGTCGCCGTCGTCGGCCACCGAAAAGGCACCTACAGGTCCTCGCTCGACGTCAGTGTGGCCGGAGCCGGAGGACGTCGTGCTTCTTTGCGCTTCTGAGGGGGTCATCGTTTGCACGAGTGTGCTCGAAGGGAGTGGCTCTGGGGGATGTAGGTTGTGGGGACCTGCACCGCTGGCCTTAAGTACTGGGTGTGGAGCTCGCCGCTCGACCGCCGCTTCTCCTTTCGGACAGCCACCAAAACCCGTCGGACGGAGCGCAAGCCAAACCCGTAAACACCGATTGTCTTTCCCTCGCGATCGAGAAACCATAATCGCCCAAAACCCCGTCCCTACCATTGGGCAGCGGACAGAGCCACACACTGGCGTGGTGCCACCCTCGCAGCGGGACTTTCTTGAAACGAGCATTTCTCCGCTTCGCAGAACGCGGGATCCGTGCGGTCGCCTCGGCGAACTTTTCAGGCAGACCACACGGCACCTCGAGCGAGCACTCTCGCCCGTCCGCACGACGATTCTTCCGCGCCGCTATAAACTTTGACCATCCGAAGTACCTGCCTTGATCACAGGGTTGGGGTTTTTTTCTTGCCAGCGGGGCTGCGTCCAAGGGTGGGAAATGGCATCAACGCCCAGAACGGCGCTCTCCGGCGCCAAGGTTTGATCGCTTTTGCTTACAAGCTGCCCTCTCCCACAATTCTTGTAGCGGCCACCGCCGCCCCACTTGCTCTCCGCCTCCAACATCCGCCGGCCGTTCCTGACACCGTCCACGAATTCCATCTCCGCCCACCTTGCTCACCTCCGCCTCGCCCAACGACCCAACACGGCACCCGCACGTCCGGCGCAGGAGCGCGAGCAGCAACTGCATCGGCTGGCACCCGTCGATGGGATGGTCCGGTCGTCGCTCGAGTCTGGCGAAGCCTCGTGCCGAGCTGGCTCTGCACACTTGCCCGAAGATTCGGGGGAAACGACGACCCGTACTCTGCAAACGAGTCTCCATAATTACATAGGTATCGGGCGGTTTGCAGCAGCGATCGGGCGTAGGGATCGTGCGTTTCCTGTCGGTCTTCAGCCGGAGGGGGTTGAAAAGAAGGAAAAATGGCAATTGCCGCGCTCTACTGATTTTGCAAAATTACTTCGACTGTTCAGATTGGTAGCAAGGCGAAAAAAAAAAATATCCTGTAAAGCTTCCAATTGACGACTTGAACATTTCTAAACCAATCAGAGCGAAAGAAAATGATATCCGAAATAAAAAAAAATAAAAAAAGAAAAAAAACACATGGCTTCAACCCAACGGTGGCACGTCAACGTGAAGGCTTCTTGTTCTCCAGCTTGCTCTCGGGTATCGTGCCAAGGTTGACCTTCAGCCTCGCATCGTACTTCTCCCTGGCGTCAATCCTCTTCTGCA
Organism: Zopfochytrium polystomum; assembly: GCA_025765615.1. Lineage (NCBI taxonomy): Eukaryota > Fungi > Chytridiomycota > Chytridiomycetes > Chytridiales > Chytridiaceae > Zopfochytrium > Zopfochytrium polystomum. The sequence continues at coordinate 27,289 of JAIVFJ010000195.1, read as the reverse complement.
CTATTTCGTCGTGACGATCCTTGCTGATCTTTACCACCTTGTCAACAATCGGGTCGCTGGTGATGGGGCTGGAGCGGTGGTGCTCGACGCGCCGCTTCCGACCGGCGGCCGGCGGCGCCGACGCGTGGTGCGGGGCGGATCCGGAGCCTTGGGGGACTGCGCTGACGCGCTGGTGGTGGCTGGGTGGGGGGGTGGGTGTGGGGTGATGGCGTGTCGGGGGGGAGGTGAGATGGAGGTAGGCGATTTAACCCTTCATATGTTGGGCTTTTGCGCAAGGGGCGTGTCGCGGAGCAATTGAAGAACTCGCGAAAGGCCAGTACTTGTTCTCGTCTTACTCACCCGATGAAGAGCATCAGACCCACGACCAGAAAGAAAAGTTGGAGCGAAAGGCGCATGGTGGTTGGTGGGTGGTAGGCTGGCGAGGCTTTGACGGAGCTTTGATGGTCAGCGGGAGGGCCGGTTGGCAGAGGACGGCAGGCTTGTGGAGGCTGGTCTTCTGCGTTCGAGTTGCTTTGAGTTTGCGGTTTTTTTTCTTTTCTTCTTCTTTTGGTCCGAAGACGAAGAAAGAGAAAGTCGCGTGGGTGGAGTGGGGGAGCGGGTGGGTGGAGGCACTGGCTGCACAAGAAGACACACGAGTGGGTGGAGTTGACAACCTAAAGACACTGGGGAAGCCGCCGCTTGTAAATATCCTTGATCGTTTAGACAGAGCTACCGGCTGTGTAGAGATGGGTGGAGCAGAGTTTGACTGTGTAGCAGGATGCATCAATTTGCTGGGTGTGTTTTTACATTGTGCCAAATGTGAATTCACATCGCGTGCAGATTCACAAGCACACACACACACACACACTCCCGCGCAGTCAAACTCCCGCCACCAGGCCAAGCTCCAGCCAGGCGCAAATCTCTCCCACTGGCACCTTCAAAATATGCATGTTTTACACGAATTCCACGTGATTCAAGCAAGACCCTCTCGAACAGACCGTTACCCTTCGCCCTAACACGCCTCGCATGCGCTCCAAGCATCGCCGGCATGTCCGCGTCGACGGGAATCGACATCACTCTCCAGCGCGCGCTACCACTGACCACCGCCACCGCTGCGGTCACCGCTATACGTCATCATCAACAATAACGATGGCCGGGGGTGGCGGAGGCGCGAGCGCGGGAGCCATGCCTTCGGTGGTGACAGCAAGCGGTTCGCGGTGGCACAAAGAAGTGGACTGTAACCGATGGAGGTGCCCGTGGCAAGCGCCGCTCGGTTACACCCCCGTAGCGATGAAGTTAAAGTGAAGGCGGTGGTGGTTTCCAATATCGTTGAATCGGCTGCGGAACCAAGCCATCCTGCTTTGGTTGACAAAGCGTATGAACCTCTGATCATCGGACACCAACTGGCTGTGGTGTGTCGAATTCCTCCACCCGCCTCCTGGTTCATGTTTTACTTCCATCTTCGTGAAACAAGGACCCTTTTCCCAAAAAATTCGCCTCACAACATTACATTTTGGCTCTCGTCTGTCCAACTCAATGGGCACACTCGCTCTCATATCGCTGCTTTGTATTTGTATTCAATCGGAACCCCGTACTTAATCAAACAAAACCCACTCTATTTATGAGACAGCGATCGGGACCAGGTATACCCACCTTCACAACTGCATGACAACATCCTCTCCCCGCACAAAAAAAAACGAGAAAAAAAAAAAACCACCAGATTCCACCTCTGGCGGGTTACTCCACACCCGCGCCATTGTTGACGACAACAACCACCGGCCGGCGGCAGTGGCGAACAACATACGCGGCCACGGAACCCAGCGCGCGCGTCGTCCGCTTCTGCGTGATGGACGCCCCGCCACCTGAGGAGGAGGAGCGGCCCGCCGGGCCCGTTCCGGACCCGACGACGACGGCGGCGACGCCCATGTTCTCGGCCGCTTCGCAGATCTCGGTGCGGGGGTCGGCTGCAGCGGCTACGGCGGTGGCGGGGGAGGTGTGGATGTGGGCGGCGAGGTGGAAAGGCGGCGGAGGCGGGCCGGCGTCAGAGGGGTCGGCGTCCGTGGGGTCGGCGGCGTCGGGTGGTGATGCGGGAGTCACTGCGAATCGGGATCGCCAGCGGGCGTCAAAGGCGGCGACGATGGCGTCGGCGGCGCGCTGTGTGGATGTGTCGCGCGCGGCGTCGCCGTCATCGTCGCCGTCGTCGTCGCTGTACAGGGCGTCGAGGTACTGCGCGCTGCTGCTGCGGTCGGGGTCTCCAGGGTGTCGAGCGATGCGCAGCTTTGCGAGCAAGGCGGCGGCGACGCGCGGGTGTGGCGGGGGGCTGTGCACGTGAAAAAGGATGCAGAGGTCGCCGGGACGGAGGAGGTTGGAGGCGGCCCAGTCTGGGGGGGGGGGCGGTTGACAGGAGTTGGTGAGATTGTTTTCGATCGGATTGTGAGAAGAGGAGGGGATAGTGGGTATTGAGGGGCAGAGTTTGCGACTCACCAAACGCTGTCGTGTCGAGCACGTCGCGGATGCATACGAGGACTGTCCGCGGCGATTGCGGTTGCGATTGCGTTGGCGATGGCGATGGCGATGGGGAAGACCGTGACTGTGGCGGCTGCGGCGGCTGCGCCTGCGGTGCTTGTAGTGGTTCGCGGTTGGCGGGCTCGACGCCGCCGCCGCCGCCGCCGCCCTCGGTGCTGCTGCTGCTGGTGCTGCTGTGCTTCGTGTTGCTGCTGTCCATTTTGTGTTGGGGAACTTACTCACTGTGAATGTGGATTTTTTTTTTTTTTTTTTTTTTTTGTTTTTGTTCTATTCCCTGCGGCACACGAGGGGTGAGTCAGAATGACAATCATCATTCCCACCAGAAAAAAACGACGCGAGCCGACCGACCGACCAAGGCAATCGTTCGCTGTTCGGTCAATCTGCTCGCGCGCCCGCTCCGAGAGACCTGGAATCCGCTTGCCGCGACGGCGGGGGCTTCATTCGGCGATAGGCGCCAAATCGCAGAGTTCTTTCTGGACTGCGACGCATCGATCGAGGGGAAGGCGGTGAGGTTACCGGAGTGGTCTTTATTGAAGGAGGTCCTAGGTAGTTGAACACACCAGGAGGACTTACAGCCGTGCGTTCAATAAATTCGGATTTTTGGTCATCAGCGAGAAGCCAGTGGGTTCGGTCTCGCAGTTTGGCTCGTTGGGTCAATCTGTTCGCGGCCCTGCACTCGATGTGTAACGAAGAAGATTCTCAAACTTTCCAAGAGAGAAAAAAAATTGAAATATAGAAGAAAAAGAGTGCGTGGATCCAGCTGAAGTCTCTCGCAGCACGAGATATGCAGGTACAAAGGCGACACGGAGCGTGGAAGGACACCTGCACCGCCACCAATTGCAAAGAGGGCGAAATTTCCCGCAGAACGATTCCCAAGCCCGGCACACGGTGGCGTATCTCGGCCGCCAGAGCCCTTGTCTGTTTCGCTCGCTGCTCCCGCCCAACCTCTCTCTTGCGTGCCCCCTCGCCACTGGTATCCTTCACTTCGCTAACGCTTCTTCGTAACGCAGCCCCTTCTTCGTGGGAGTTGGATTGCGCTTCTCTGCTTTCTTTCACGAATTTGAATTTTTCGGGAATCATTCCAAAAATACAGGTCCATCAAACAAGGTAAAAAAATAGAACATTTTGATAATACCGTCGCTTCAGTTAATACTAGGAGGTCTTTGCAGCTCGACTTACTTCTAATAATAAGCTTTGCGAATAATAGTTTGCGCTCTTTGTGACTATTGTTCACTTCTTTTCTCTTTTTCAGCTTTTCTTTGTCTTTTTTGTTTTGGTTTTTATCTTGGCGGGGATAGCTCCGCCCTAATCGCACTGCGGGATCACGACGCCGTCCTTGAGCTTCAAGCTGCTGTCAAAGAGTCCCCAGCTCGCCTCGCGGATGCTGTACGCCTCCTTCCACGGGCAGTCGAACGCCTCGAACCAAAAGTACTTTATCCCCGCGCGGTTCGCGGGGCACACCCACAGGTTGAAGAAAGTATTCATGTTCTCGACGGTGGGCACGCTGGCCTGGTAGCTCTCGTTGACGGGCGCGGTCGGCCAGCCGATCTCGCTGATCATGGCGGACTTGCCGGTCTTGTTCGCCAGCCACGCGAGCCCGGTGCCCTTGGCGGCGAGGGACTTCATCGCAAAGTCCCACCCGGCGGTGGGGAGCACGCCGGCGAAGAACGGGTGGACGTTGCCCCAGGCCTCGTCGGAGTGGGAGAGGATGTCCGGGTAGGTGGACCAGCTGTCCGCGACGTCGGTGGTGACGACGCCAATGTGTCCGTACCCCTGGTCCTTCAGCCAGGCCCTGGTTTTGTCGATTTCCTTGCCCATGAACTTGACGGCCTGGTCGCCCTTGTCGGCGGCGCGGAGGAGGACCTCGTTTCCGACGGAGACGTAGGAGATATTTTGGCCACCGTACTTTGCGACGACGCGGTAGAGCTCTTTGCGCTGGCGGGTGATCATGGCGATGTCGTTGTCTTCCCAGAGGGTGAGGACGACGGAGAGGTTGACGTTGAGTAGGCGGACGGCGTTGAGGGTGAAGTCGGCGACGAGGCAGTCCATGCCGTAGAGGCGGATGCGGGTGGTCAGCTGCGACATGAGCTTGACGTGGTCGAGGACGTCTTGCTGCGTGATGTAGCAGCCTTGGTCGTACTGCCCGCCAAAGGGCGGGGTGTAGTCCAGGCCGTAGAGGCTCTTGCGCAGACGCGAGTCGAGCTTGATGGTCAGGTCCAGGGGCTTTTGGCGCGTGGACGCCGTGCTCGTGGAGTACCGGATAAAGTAGACCGTCAACGTGCCGGACTGGCGGTTGTGTGGTTGTGCCGGTGGAAGACATGCAGAAAGAGAAGCGAAAGAAATGTTAGCACACGGAAAGAGACAGGCAGCGCGCTTTCGATTGTTCAGGTGCAGACGAATGTTCTTACCAACGCAGCGAGGGTAAGGAAGGCAAGCAGCACGAAAAACACTCGCCCGTTCTTTGCTGTGTTTGTGTTTGTCAATCCTTGTCAGCGAGCAACAAGCGTAAAAAATAGAACACATAGTTGCCTCCACGATAACCCAAAACAAAAAAAAAAAAAGAAAGAAAGCTATCCCTCACCAGTCCGCAGGCGGTCCACGCCGCGCTCGCCCTTCGCCGCCTTCATCTCGCCGCCCACCTTCCTCGGCTTGGACGCCGCCTCCTCGTCGTCTCCGTCGCCATCGTCACTTTCGTCGTCGTCGTCGTCGTCGTCGTCCGCCGCCGGCATGGCAAACGACGAGTGCGACACAAAGCTCCTCAGCATCAGGCTCGGGCGGGGCGAGCGGGACGACAACGACGCGGTGCCTGTCGGCGACGACAGCCGGTGTCGCGCGATGGCACCGGGGTCGTTCTCGCTCAGCGCCGGGCTCGAGTGCGGCGTGCCGCTGGTGGCCCGTTCGAACGATCCGCCGGACGCGGAGCGCGACCGCGAGGTCATGGACGCCCCCGCGGCGGGGCCGGCGGTGTGCACTTGGCGGTGGTAGTGGTAGTGGCCGCCCGCAGCGGCGGCGGCGGCGGCGCTAGTGGTGCTGCTGGCGCCGCTGCTGCTTGCGATGCTGGCCGTACTGCCGTAGTACCGCATAACAGCGCTGCCGCGCTGGTACACGAAGCTCGCGGGGCGGTCGACGGGCGGCTGCGCGAGGGAGGAAGATGAGCCGCGGGAGGCGCGTTCGGGCTTGGTTTGGATGAAAGTGGTTCGTGCGGCGGCCTCGAGGGACGAGAGGGATGCGGCCGAGGGGGAGGGGGAGAGGGGCGGGGTAGACGGGTCGGAGCCGGAGCGGGCCGCGGTGGCTGGGGGTGTCGAAGCTCGGCGCGGAGTGGCGGCGTCGAGCCCGGCGACGAGGAAGTGGTTGCGGAAGCGGCTTGCGGACGAGACGGGCCGGTCGGGGCGGCCGTTGGTGCTGTCGTCGTCGTCGTCACCGCGGTCGGAGGAGTTGGCCGGCGGCTCGCTCGAGTCGGACGGGGTGGGTGTTCTTGAGGCGGTAGGGGAGTCGGAAGTGTCGGGTGTGCTACCTGTGTCGCGGGAGGACGACCTGGTGGAAGAGTTGCCGTTGTCGGCAGCGTCGGGGGTGGTGGGAATGGAGAGGTGCATGTTGGTAGCTGGAAAGAAACGACGGTAGCTTGTGGGACGAAAGGAGTGTTTGTGAAAGAAGGTTCTTTATGGGAGCTAAAACTAATCCACCGCCGCTCTCTCTCTGTTTCTCTCCTACTTGTTTCCTACGCTGTCGCCATCTCTGCTCTCTTGACTGCCTCTCTGTCCCCAAGTCGCTCTCGCCATCGTTCGTTCACTCTGTCTGTCGCTCGCTTGTTGTCCCTGTTTGATAATAGCCACTCACACTCTCACTCACACCACACACTCTCTCTCACACTCTCTCTCTGTCTCACGCTCTCTCTCTATCATTCTCTTCTCTTTCTGTTTGGTTCTCCCTCATTCACTCATAGTCAGCCTTTAACTCTCTCTCTCCCTCTCTATCTCTTTTGTGTGTCTACTCCGAATCACATCTGTCTTCCGCAACAACCTGGAGGGCCTCGTCACTAGCAGTTGTTTTCCTTCGCCGTCCCTTGCTCTGCCTTTCGCGCCATCCCTGTCAATGTTTTTTCGATCATTAGTTCGTCACGCTGCGTATGTGAGCTGGCCATGAAAGAGAGAGAGGAGAGAGAGTAAGAGAGAGAGAGAGAGAGAGAGAGAGAGAGAGAGAGAGGGAATGAGAGAATGAGCGAGAGGATACGCAGAGACAGAGAGAGAGATTGGAGAGATGCGAGAGAGAAAGAGACTTCTTGGAAGCATAGATTCTACTACTCTCGCTCCTATCTGTCTACCCCTTCGCTCTATCTGTCTCTCTTTCGGCTTCTCTCTCTCCTCTCTCTCGCTCTCTCTCTCTCATCTCTCTCTCTCTCTCTCTCTCTCTCTCTCTCTCTCTCTCTCTCTCTCTCTCCTCTCTCTCTCTCCTCTCTCTTCTGGCTCTCAGAGTCGGTCAGCAAATTCAACCACCCGCCCCCTTCAAACGTCTTCCCGCGAACGTGTGTCAGGGCTAAGGCCAATATCACCCATTAATTCGGAGAACCTTTTCTTGTTTTATTTTCTTTTTTTAATTTTTTTTTCTCGCTCCCTCTCGTTTATTTCAATCTTTTTCATGTTGTGTTTGTGCCTGTCTGTGTGTGGTGTTGTGTGTGGTGGGCGTTGGGTGCCTTTGCACCAAAAAGGGCAAGTGATCGGTGAAACGAGATTTTCGGGGATTTGAGAGGGCGTTAACGATCGCGCCATCCAAAAAAGGGAAAAAGGTGGAGAGACAGACAGAAAAAGACAGACGAGTAGGAGAGAGAGAGAAGAGGAGGAGCGATGGAGGAAGACAAAGGTTGGGACGCGAGTTGTTTTTGTGACTGGCGCGTGGGCCGATTTCGGTCGCGTCCGCCAAGAAATCCTTTCACTGGTTTTCTGCCGTGACAGAGGGCCAGGACTTGCGGAGAACAGAGAGGGAGAGAGAGAGAGAGAGAGAGAGAGAGAGAGAGAGAGAGAGAGAGAGAGAGAGAGAGAGAGAGAGAGAGAGAGAAACGGAGACGGAGAGGAGCCTCCCGCTTCTTTGTGGCAGTGTTTGCACAGCCCCTAAAAGAGAAACAGAGTGCAAAAAGAATGATGTAGTTTTCCCTCGCCTGACATTCCGCAACTGTGCCAAGAAAGTGTGTGTGTGTGTGTGTGTGTGTGAGTGTGTTGTGTGAGACCGAACGATGCCCCAAAATTATCGTTTTGAAAACGGATTGAACCACGTTAAGTATTGAAAAAAAAAAGAACAGAAAGGTTGAACCTTGCGAGAAGCACGAAAGGAAGACCTGTGAGAGAGAGAGAGAGTGAGAGTGAGAGAAAGAAGCAACGTGAGAGGAGTGGCGTGAGTGGGCTCGCCTTCCGTCGGGTATGCGGCCTGCAGCGGTGGCTGTGGCGCAGACTAAGCATTGAAGGCGTCATGCGGACAGCCTCCACCCCCACAGTGCCCCCCAACCCTCCTTACACAGATGCGCCCCCCTGCCCTCTCCGTCACAAGGCGCGTCCAACCGCGAAAGAAAGCACACAAGCTCCTTGCTCGCAAACTCATCCACAGACGGCTGTATACGTGGCCCCTGTCGTTGCACCATCATCGCATGCTGTTCTGCCCTCCAAAGTGGCTGTGCTAAGGTGCCTCCTGCAATATCCAAAGGGATTCGCTCCCCCTCATCTCACACAGGCCGCTCCACGCTCTCCATCGATTGCAAGTTGTCTCTCACACCGAACTTCCAAAATGAGCGATGGAAAGCTTCGATGAGTCCGTGTGAGCACAAACAAACCCTTTTCTTCCCGTCACACCCAGAATAGAGCCTCCTCCGGGTTGTCCCCCACTCCTCGCGACCCATCCACCGTATCACCTTCCCACTGATCCCACCCACCGAACCGACTTCTCCATTCCATCTCCCTCGAAGCCCGCTGCGACAACAGGTCAATGCAGAACTTCAATGGCGCACGCATTCGCTCGCTCCGATAACCGTGCATCTCGGCCCTGCACAAAGAACCGCGCCTTCACGGAGGAGAGCACGCTGACTAGTGGGGAGCGGCAGGGCAGTGGTGTTGTGTGTACTTTCTATGGAAAATCCCCTAGCTGCAGCACCATGAGCAGGAAGCATTGCTAGAGCTGTCTTGATAGTGACGGGCTCGTATTCACCTTGTTAAGCTCCCTTCTCGTGCCCTCCGCCCCTCCACCGCCCACCCGACGAAGAACACGAAAGCGACAGTGAATTCAGAGAATTACCTTCTGTTGCGGCGGGGCCAAGGCAAGATTCCGACTTTGGATGACGGTCGACCCCCGTCAAATTCAGCTCCCGGTTTTAAGTAGTTTCTTCCAAACAACGGAGGTACGAAGAAGCCAGTCATTCGCCGGGGCAAATCTCCCTCCCTCCCCGTCACACTGAAATAGAGGCGACACTTGCCTCCCTCCTCACCTTCTCGCTTGGTGTCTCCATTCCTTCTCCCTCACCCGTCCGCCTCTTACCCACGACAGTTCAAGGCAGGACCCTCACAAGCGGGCTCCTTCCATACATGCATACGTACCCTCTAGGACCGTAGGAGGGGGCTGCACGCCAGCCCTTATTCGTGTTCACTCATTTTTTTACGGGTAGGCCCAGCAATGGCCAGTGGGGAGTGCCAGGGCAGTGGTGCTTGTGTGTTCCCGATATCGAAACCTCCTAGCACCTTGAGCAAACTGTATAGCAAAGGCGGCCTTGATATCTGATTCGCCTCGTTAAGCTCCCCACCTCGTCCCCCCCACCCCCCCTCTCCTGCGTCTTATGAACTTGAGGGAAAGAGAGGTACCTTGAGTCGTGACGAAGAGAATATTTCGACTTTCGAGAACAGGTCGAACCGGCTTGGTCGGTTTTCGGCCGAAAAGTGTTCTAATGCGCTTTTTTTTTTGGGAAGGGCCCTTTCCGGTTTCAAGCACAGGGTGGGCTCATTACGAGACGGACTCCGAGTCAAAGTGATGAGTACTTCTCCTCCCCCCCTACTCCCTCCAACTCACCTCCAGCTCTTCATTGCACAGCGGCGCCATACTGCTTGCGCGTTGGTTGGCTGGAAATTCCCTTTTTGGAAACGAATGGATGTGAAGCTCTCTGCCCAGTTTTTTTTTCCAATTGGCTTTTGGCTCAACGTGCCGGGCAAGAGGAGGAGGCCTCCGGACGGAGGGACGAGGTGAGCAAATTCTCACCTCCTACCCCCGGCAACCAGATTAGCTGTGCTTCAGCTCTCTCTTCATGCACAGGGAGGGACTTGGGCAGGGTTGGGACAAGCGTTGGATCTGTCCAAAATGCCGTCCAAAATGCCGGCGATCTGCCAAAAATGGAAGGAGGGCGGTTTCTGCATCGCGCGACGCTCTCGCAGAGGTAGGGTCGTCCAAAAAATATTAATAACAACCCTGAGTTTGGACGGATTCTCTCAGTTCCCCGTTCCGTTCAGGGTGTTGCAAATTGTCCCGTGATTGGAATTTTCTTGCCAAAGTGTTCTCGAAATTTGTCACCAAGCCAAATCGGGAAACAAAAGAAAAAGGAAAGCCGAAACAGACACGATAAATTCCGAATCGATAGAGTGCGCCAGTGCAGCCAAGAGCCATTTATGCCGTCGTCACTCTCCTCGGTTTTCCGCCTCTCTCTCTCTCTCTCTCTCGCTCTCTCTCTGTCTCTCCCTCTGTCCCTCAATCCATCTCTCTCTCTCTCTCTCGCGCTCCTTCCTTACTCTCTCTTCTCCCCTCTCACCCTTCATTCCACTCCCTCACCGCCATTAGACATGGCGTACTACCGCCAGCCGTCGCCGCCGCCGCTGCTGCCGCTGTCTCTGCTACTTCAGCAGGGCCAGGGACGCGCGCAGCCTTACACGCTCACAACGGGAGAGCAGCAGCAGCAGCAGCAGCAGCAGCAGCACTATCCCAACCCCTCTCTCCTCTACACTCATCTCCGCGCTAAGGGCGACCAGCACCAACCGCGCCGCCGAGAGCCGGTCGAGGGGCAGCCGTTTCAACGAGCTCTATCCCGCGAGGCGCTGACAACGAAGGCCCAACCCGCTCTCCCCGCTGCCCGTCCAGCCGACCTCGCTCGAACCCGTGCAGCAGCGGCAGCCCCCCACCTACCTCGTCGACTCGGACTACTCGGTGCACCCGGCGCTTCGCACCACCCTCCTCGAACTGTTCGACCGCATTGACGCGACGGTGGAGCCGTCGAACACAGGCCTGCTGGAGCATCAAAAGATCGTCGAGATTTCCCGCCTGATGGATCCCTCTACGACAGGTTGGGGAGAATGCGGCGGATGGAGTCCCCCCCGACACACAACTGAACAATCCTCCGCCCGTTCCCCAAGACGTCTTTTCCCACCCAAAGCCCCTCATCAAGATCCTCACCCTCTTCAAAATCCCCTTCCTCCTGCAACCGCCCTGGTCGCCGCCGCCGCACAGCACCGCGGACCCCTTCGCGCCGCTGACGCCCAAGGACACGCTCAACACAACGGAGCACGACTGCGCGAACCGCCGCGCCGGCCGCGCTCCTCCCTGTCCTGACGCGCGCCGGGTTCCTGCGCCTATTCTACCTCAAGCTGCTCGTCGACCCGCGGCGGACCCTCGCGAACCTGGCCGCCGGGTGCGCGGCGACCGGCGTCGGGTTCCCCTCCTCGTCGGACGACGGCGCGGATGCGGAGTTGTGCCCGCCGGGACTGCCGCCGCACCCGCACGCGCAGTCGCTGTCGCTGGTCGTAGCCGTCGAGGTCAGCACGCTGATGCTCAAGACGCAGCAGCGGATGGCGGAGTCGGCGCGGGCCGAGGCGGCGGCGGAGAGGGGCCGCCGGGTGGCGAGACAGCGGACGGTGGTGGCGGCCGCCGCCGCGGCCGCTGCCGACGCCGAGACGGAACCCCGGTCGCCGCCGACGCCGCACGGAGGTGCCACCGCGAAACGAGGGTACTCCACCGCCGCCGTCGCGGTGCCGGCGCGCGGAAACTCGCTGGTGCCCCAGCGCGCCGCAGTCGCGACGCGCCGTCGGCATACAAGCAAGAGCCCGCACCCGCGCGGCGGCGGTGGTGGTGTCGTCGCGGCGGACGCGCCGCGGCCTTCTCCGTCCCCGGCGAACTCGCCGCAGTCGCAGCTGCTGCAGCCGTCTTCGCGCGGGTCCCCGGCCACCGGTACGACAACATCGCCGTCGCCGCCGATCATGGCGTCGACGCGGACCGCGGCGTCGCTGGCGGACCTGGCGCTGGTGGCGACGATGGAGCAACTTGGGTTGGAGTTCAGGACGCAGGACGGCGGCGGTGGAGTAAAGCTCGGGTTGGAGCTGGAGAGGATCGAGAGGGTTATAAAGTAGGGAAGAAGGGCGGGCTGCAAGCAGCGCAGCGTGTTGCGAGGCAGTAAGGTTTCCAAGACACCGCTGGTCATGGCCATGCGTTTAGCTACTTCGAAAGCGATATGTACTAACTTTTTTTTTTTTCTTCCTTCCGCTCATTGCTAGTGGCGGCTACTTAAGGGATGATCCTGGACATCGTGCAGACACTCAATGTAGCAAAACAGGCTCGCGCCGTGCGGGCCCGCCAATGACTCTTGTTGTTGTTTCGCACACATTATTTTGATCCGTCCTCGGGCTCCAAAAAAAGTTTTGCAAATTGTGGATGTCGCCCGAGCGAAGGCGTCGCCAAAGCATCGGCTCTCTGCTGGCCCCACCCACGCATTATCCGACCCTTGAAAAAGTTCCCTCCCACTCCAGACGACTGTACAACACACTGTTTCGGATTCCCATTATGCACACACCTCCCAACACAACCCGCGGCTCCCTCGACCACCCCCCCCCCCCCCCCCCCTCAATCACCCCGAATACGGCGGCAACCCCGCAGCCGGCGCGTCGGCGGGGGCTGGCGCGTGGGTGGCGGGCCGCAGCGGCTCGACAGCCATAAGGATACGGGCGCGCAGGCCGGCCGAATCGATGCCGAGCTCGTTGCGCAGGAATGCGGCGTCGAGGGCGAGGAGGAGGCGGCCGTTGATATCGTTGCCTGCGGGGCGGGGTGAGGGCCGGGTTTGTGAGTGTGAGATGAAGGGGGGGAAGGGGCGCGGGTAATCGAAAACTCACGATTAAACAAGCTGACGACATCCGCCTCGAACCCGCAGCGGCCCAGGAAGGCGCCAACGCCGGCGACGCTCCAAGCGGCAACCTCGGCCGGGCTGGCACCAGCTGCGGCGGCGGCGGCGGCGAACAGCGCCGAGTCCTTCCTGTCGCCGTCGGCGGGGGCGTCGGTCCGACTGCCCGCGCTCGCGGTCGTGGACCTTGCCGAGACGCCGCCGGCCGCGGCGCTTTTTCTGTCTGAAGCAAAGTGGGTGGTGCCCGGGGGCAGCTGGAAGGTGGAAGCGGAGACGGACGAGGACGCGGCGTCGGAGGACGGGGCCGGCGGGTGGTAGGCGTTGTTGAAGAGCTGGCCTGGGGTGTATTCGCTGGCTGTAGAGGGGTCGATGGAGAGGACCGAGTCGCGTTGTGTGCGGGCGGTGGATCCAGCGTCGGACTTTGCGTAGGCGGGGTGGACGTTGGAAGCCGACTGTGGGGCGTAGCCGACGCGGTGGTAGAGGATGTCGGTTGCGTTGGAGCTCGAGGCACCGGGTGTGATAGGGGTGGAGGCGACAAGGAAGGGCTGTGCGGAGGAGTCGGTCAGGGTGGGCGGGTGGTGGTGGAGGTGAGGGGAGACGGCGCGGGAGGAGGGCAGCGAGTCCAAGCCGGTGTCTGACGGTGCGGAACTGTGCGGAGGGGGCGAGTGTGTTTGCTGTGTGCTCAGGACCGAGTTCGGGCGGTTGTAAGGGTCTTGAGCGTATGCGGGGAGAGCGGATGAGGGCGTGCTGGAGCGGCGGGCAAAGAGGGCGGGGTCAAACTTTTTTCTTTCGGTGCTGCGCGACTCGGAGGCTTCTCGGCGCGGGCGGATGACGAGAAAGAAGACTGCGCAGGCAGCGGCGCCGAGGAGGACCACGGCGCCAGCGACGGAGCCGGCAATAACAGGTGTGGCGCTGCTGCTGCCGGAGGCGGCCACGGTGCCATTCACGGTGGGGCTATTCGTCGCCGGGGCCGCGGTGGCGCTGCTGGAGCTTGTCGCCGTGGTGAAGAAGCTTGCTGGATCAGGCGCGATGCCGTACGTGTCGGAGCTTTTCGGGTCGGACGGCGGCGCGGACATGTCGCTGGGGGTAGGGGCCCTGGTAGCAAGTTATCTTGAGGCTGGCGACTTGAGCGTTCGCGCCTTTCACGGCAAGCGGGTCGGTCCATTTGATCGGTCCTCCTGACCAAGGAGCGCCGGTCGGGTCGTAGATGCCAAAACGGATGAGAAGGGGCTGCTCCGGGTAGTGGTAATGGCTGGCGGGCGGATCGAGCATGTCGCCCGTGCCTTTCGGCTCCCATGTGCTCGACCTGTTTTGCACGCGCCGAACGGTTCCGTCGATCGACCACGTAATCGCGTACGGCGTCCACTCGATCTTGTACGTGTGAAAGTTGCGCGAGTTGTCGGCGGCGACAGACAGGTTCATGGATCGACTGTCGTAATAGGGGGCTCCTTGCGGGTCGCGCAGGCCGCGGTAGAAGAATTTCGTCCAGACCGAGTTGCGTTCGGAGCCGAGCCACTCAAAGTCGATCTCGTCGCTTTTATCAAAGGTAGCCTTTGCGAGAGTCAGCCCCGTGACAGCGCCGGGGACGTAGCTTTGCGTGATTTGGGCTTCCACCGTCCCGTACAAGAGCGACTGGACTGTCGTCACGAGCGCTGTTTTTCCCGCTCCGGCCCCGTCATCCGGTCTTGGTGACGTGAAAAGTGAGATGGGGTGTCTCCAGAGGAAAGACATAATCGAGTCTGGTGAGGAACAAAAGGAAACTTACGGCTGCATGGTGAGGATCATTGACCCGCCAGAGAATGTGACTTGACCCTCGCCTGCAGAAAAGTGACAATGGACGGGAATGTTAATTAGCGGGAGACCCCAAAGCGCAAGACAAAACTCACGAATTGTTAGAGGCGACGATGGGGTAAACTGGACAAATGCATCGTAGTTCAGAGAGCAAGAGCTCCCGTTGAAGACAGACTGAGCGAAGGTGATGGTGGGAGCGACGGCGAAGAGCCCCAACGCTTACGCTGCTGGCTTGCAGCGCGGGCCTAAATCGGATATGCATATTCCAAGTTTTTGGGCGAGTTGCGTTTTTGTCAAACAGTTTGGACGGATGCCTCTCGCTGCACCAGCCAGCGACCGCTGGTATGCTTTATATCCAAGTATTACGTCGGGGGCTGGCCAGAGGAGAGAGAAGGAGAAAAGGGAGAGAGAGAGACAGGGAGAGAGAGAGAGAGAGAGAGAGAGAGAGTGTGTGTGTGTGTGTGTGTGTGTGTGAGTGAGTTAGGAAGCGAAAGCGTGAGATACAGAGCCTGAGGCTGAGATACGCAAAAAAAAAAACGACGAAAAACAAAGCAAAAACCCTTTCGAGTCGCGGAAATTGCGAAAAGTGGCGTTTGATGGCGTTTGGGCGATAGGGAAGGAATCCGTCGGAACTTTGGAAACGGGGAGGTCCAAGCAACAAAAGCTAAATTGGTTTCAGCTTGATTGAAAGAGAAAAAAAAAATTTAAAAATAAAACTAACAAAAGGCATAGTGTAATTTGTTCGAAAAACGGTCGAAAAAGGAAGTAGTAGCGAAAAAATTAGTCGGTGCACCCATCTCATTAACGAATCTAACCGTACTCCCTTCGGATAACTACTGCATACTTTTATCAATATCAAACCTTCCGTGGACAGTTTGGCCATGAAATTGGCGTTTACGGTAATTTGTTCCGCGACGGCCGCAACTAGGTGATGAAAAAGGAAGGGGGGGTTTGGGGGGGGAGGTGTTGGGCGGCAGACTGCAGCGGCGTTGGCGGAGTAAAGAGTAATTGAGCAGTCCAAAATGGATTGATAGAAGGAGTGTCGTCAAACATCATTCAGCTCTTTTCTTTCCTCATCTTTACATTTTTTTTTTTTTTGTTGATTTTTTCTTCTTTCTGTTTTTTCGCATCCAGCCCCGAACTTCGCCCCCCGATAGCGTTCGTAAACGCTGCCGGGGTTTGGAAAGAATATCGGTTGAAGGAACGCAAAAAAAAAAAAAAAAAAAAAAGACACTTAACCAAGTCCAAGCCAAGTTCGAGGAGAACATCACCGAGCTCCCAGCGACAATTGAGCCCTCGACATACAGTAGGCATCGGCTGACTAACGATGATTCCCTTTAGTGAACTCCTAATTCACAATACGAGTCTTCGTTAAGAGAAAAAAAAAAAGGTGTGTCCGTGGCTCGCCCGAACAGACATGAATCCGATGGGAAGCAATACTTTTTTTCAGAAAGGAAAAAAAAAAAGGCTATCAAGCCAGCAGCAACACTCCTACTTCCTTCCATCCATTTCCTTCCCCCAATCACCCCCGAATACGGCGGCAGCCCGGGCGCGTCCGCGGCGGTCGCGGGTGGATCTGCAGCGGGAGCCGGGGCGGCAGGCCGCAGCGGCTCGACGGCCATGAGGATACGGGCACGTAGGCCGGCCGAGTCGATGCCGAGCTCGTTGCGAAGGAAAGCGGCGTCGAGGGCGAGGAGGAGGCGGCCGTCGATGTCGTTGCCTTATTGCCCAGCGGAGAATGGGGGGGCCGTCGTAGCGTGAGAGAGTTTCTTTTCGTGAAGAGGGGGGGTGGGGGAGCGGGAGGAGGAGGAGGGGTCCAAACTCACGGTAAAACAAGCTGACGACATCCGCGCCGAAGCCGCAGCGGCCCAAGAACGCGCCGACGCCTGCGACGCTCCAGGTCGCGACGTCTCCAGGATTCCCGGCGGCGGCGGCGGCGGCGGTGAACAGCGTCGAGTCCTTTCTGTCGGCGTCGGCGGGGGGCGTCGAGGGCGGCGGTAGCGGCCGAGGTTCTGGCCGAGACGCCGCCGGCAGCGCTCTTTTTGTCGTAGCTGCCGGGGTCGCGCGGGAGCGGCTGGAAGGTGGTGGATGCGACGGAGGCGGCGGCAGAGACGGTGGACGGGGCGGTGGGGGCTGGGGCCGGGTTGTGGTAGTAGTTGTGGAAGATCTGGGCGGGGGTGTATTCGCTGGCTGTGGAGGGGTCGATGGAGAGGACCGAGTCGCGCGGAAGAGGGTGGTGAGCGGTGGTGGTGGATTGTGAGCCGGTTTCGGATTTCGCGTAGGCGGGGTGGGAGGAGGTTGTAGGGGCGTAGCCGACGCGGTGGTGGAGGTCGGATGCGCGCCAGGCATCGGGGGTGATTGGGGTTGAGGCGGCGAGGAAGGGCATCGCGGCGTTGGGGGTGGGTTGGTGGTGGTGCATGTGTGGAGAGATGGCGGCCGCGGTGGATGAGGTAGGGGAATGAAGCGATGAGAACGCGGCGTCGGACGGCGTGGAGGTGGGGCGGGACGAGTGGCGGTCGTGGGGGCCGTGCGGGAGGAGGGGCTGCATCTGCTGGATGCTGACGTCCGGATTTGGGTGGTTGTGGGGGTGCGGGGCGTAGTAAGGGGCGGGGAGGCCCGCGGTTGGGGGCGCGCCGGGGTGAGGGGAAAAGGCGGCTGGGTCGCGTTTCTTTTGGGCGACGTTGCGGGAGTTTTCGCGGCGCGGGCGGATGACGAGGAAAAAGACTGCGCAGATGACGGCGCCGAGGAGGACGACGGCGCCGGCGATGGAACCGGCAATGATAGGAGTGGCGCTGCTGCTGCTGGAGGCTGGCACTGTGCCGTTCGTCGTGGGGCTGTATGACGCCGGGGCCGTAGTGGCGCTGGCGCTGCTCGAGCTTGTCGTAGTGGTGAAGAAGCTTCTTGGATCAGGCGCGATGCCGTACGTGTCGGAGCTTTTCGGGTCGGAGGGGGGCGCGGACATGTTGCTGGGGTAAGGACCTTGGTAGCAGGTTATCTTTAGGCTGGCGATTTGAGCGTTCGCGCCTTTCACGGCAAGCGGGTCGGTCCAGTTGATCGGTCCTCCAGACCATGGAGCACCCGTTGGGTCGTAGATGCCCAAGCGGATAAGAAGAGGTTGATCCGGGTAGTGATAATGGTCGGCGGGCGGATCGAGCATATCGCCCGTGCCTTTCGCCTCCCAGGTAGCCGTCCTGTTTTGCACGCGCCGAACGGTTCCGTCGATCGACCACGTAATCGCGTACGGCGTCCACTCAATCTTGTACGTGTGAAAGTTGCGCGAGTTGTCGGCGGCTACCGAGAGGTTCATGGATCGACTGTCGTAGTAAGGCGCTCCTTGCGGGTCGCGCAGGCCGCGGTAAAAGAATTTCGTCCAGACGGAGTTCCGTTCGGATCCGAGCCACTCAAAGTCGATCTCGTCGCTTTGGTCGAACGTTGCCTTTGCGAGAGTCAGGCCCGTGACTGCGCCGGGGACGTAACTTTGCGTTATCTGTGCCTCCACCGTCCCGTACAAGAGCGACTGGACCGTCGTCACGAGTGCTGTTTTTCCCCGCTCCGGCCCCGTCATCCGGCCTTGGTGAGCTAAAGGGTTAGATCTGCTGGTCGTCAGGGGGAACAGGTACTTGAGAGGAAGAACTCACGGCTGCATGGTGAGGATCATTGATCCACCCGAGAATGTGACTTGGCCTTCGCCTGCAAGAAAGTTAGTAAAAGAGAACAGGATGAATGGTCGAGTGTAACGTTAGACAGACGATGAGGCCGACAAGCTTTGGGCGCTCCAGGCGAGGCTGCAGGACGAAACTCACGAATAGTGAAAGGCGACGACGGGGTAAACTGGACAAATGCATCGTAGCTTAGCGAGCACGAGCTCCCGTTGAAGACAGACTGAGCGATGGCGATACTGGGAGCGACGGTGAAGAGGCTCAAACCCACTGCGCTGGATGCGGCGCCGATCGCGATTCGCGACGCGGGTCGGAATCGGATCTGCATATCCCAAGTTTGGCCGAGCGCTGGTTGGATGGATCGGCCTCTCGCCGCGCCCGCAGTTGTTTTTGACAGTCGGTTTGTCGTCTGACGGGGATTGTGTGCGGGTACTCGAAGAGTGGTTGTTTAGATCGAACTGGAGAATTCGCGTGCACCAGCGACGCTTCTGCGTCGAGTGCGCGTATGTTCTGTGTGGTGTGAGTTGTGTGTGTGTGTGTGTGTGTGTGTGTGTGGGGGCGATGCGGAGACGCAAGGAGAAAAGCAAGGTGGGAACAGAAAAGCGACAGAGAATTGGGGATGAGGGGAAGCGACAGAGCAGCCAAAGACGTAAACGCGAAAAATGAGACAAATCCGCAAGAGTCTGTGGCGGAGTCAGAAATCGCGAGAAAAGCAGGATGGCCCTCCACCCTTGGGAAAGAAACAAGTGCAGGCTTCTTCCCTGCGTCAGAGATAGAATATTGATGAGGATCGGCTGAGCTAAAGCCAAAGGAACCTGGTCAGCACCACCAGAGACAGATTCAAAGGGAGAGTGGGCTGTTGACTGCCGGGGCCTCATGGGTTTGCCGGCTGTTTAAGATGTGTGTATTAGGCAGACAGTTTGCGAGGCGAGGGGTGAGTGCCGGGGGGGATTGTGCGCAGGATGTATTAGTATTGTTACTTCTAATAATTAGCTTGCTCGGCAAAATTTGAATTTCGAGCACCACTGCATCGACGGAATATCTTTTGGATTTCCGCCCAGTCTGGCCTGTCTGTCTGTTCTGTCTTCTGTCTGTCTGTCGGCACAGCCACTCTCCAACTCCCCCAGCCACAATCCTGAGCCGATGCCAACTTCGAAAGGGCGAGTGACAGAGCAGTGAATCGTATCACAAGGAGTGGACAGGACTTCAACTAGAAAAAGGGTAAGTGTTTCGCGTTGTTGTCTTGCGGCGGTTGATTGGTTCGTCCAGTGTCTTTGTCTCTCTGTCTCACACTCTCTCTCTCTCTCTCTCTCTCTCTCTCTCTCTCTCTCTCTCTCTCCTCTCTCTCTCTCTCTCTCTCTCTCTCTCTCCTCTCTCGGCAGTTCCAAACGTACTTGCATGCAGATAAATACTTACACTTCTCAAATAACACAGTATTTCATTGGTGATCGATGCCGATGCCACCTTACCCGTCGTCCTCTTACCCGCGGCCGCCCCCGCTGTCGCACCGCGACTCTCCACCTCCGCCCCCGCCGCCTCCTCCCGTTTTCGCCCCCACCGCCAGCTACCACCCCGCCGCAGCCACCACCACTACTGGCGACGCCACCACCCGCCCCACGGCTTCCACCGCCACCACAACGACCCCGACCACCACCACCATTCACAGGGCTTGCTCCGCCAAGCCAACCCCCGGCTGCACCGTCACGATCCTCGACCACCCCCGTTCCCGCCGCGACGCCGCCACCACCCCCGCTCCCCCCGTCCCCCGTCTACATCGGCCTCGCGCCGCTCGCGTCCCTCCGCACCGCTTGGATCACCGCCTCGCCCGTACCCGTCCCACGCGGCATCCCGCACTGCCCCGGCCGCTTTGCGTACCTGCTGGTCGCGTGGCCCGCAGAGACCGTCTGCTACCAGATCGTGCCGGCGTCGCTCGTCGGGGATCCGAAGCTGGTCAAGGTATGAGAGAGAGAGAAGGAGAGGGGGATCTTTGGGTGGAGCGATGATGGCCGGGCGAAGCGAGGAAGGGATCAAGATAGAAAGGAGGCGATCGCGCGGAGCGCGAGGATTGGAATCTGAGCGAAGCGAGGATGACAGGTAGACCGTGCGAAGTAGAGTGGGCCGACCAAAGCGAAGATGACCGGTAGACCGATCGAACCGATTGGTCCGCTTGGACCAATCGAAGCGAGAGAGTTATTGACCGAGTTATTGACCGAGCGAAAGCGAGGGCAGCCGTCTGGACCGAGCGAAGCGAGGGAAGTCGTTTCGCGTTTTGGGCAGCGCTTCCTTGATTCGAAGATTGACACTCATCCTCAACCCCTACCCCCCCAGCCCTTCGTTCGCGAGATCACTGCCGTTCCGAGCGACGCTGCGACCCCGCCAGCCGACAATCTCCGCGCATGGCTGGTGGACAGACCCGACGACGAGATCGACCATGTCGGGTACACTTACCGGCTGCCCGACGACGTCAAGGCCTTTGCCCTAAAGTGGCGGAAGGGAAGCCTAAAGGTACGGCGTTTCGTATTTTTTCCCTCGAGCCAAGCCAAAGCAGATGCATTTACCTAACCCCCCTACCTCCCCCCCCTGCAGTACAAATCCTTCTGGGACAACAACAGCACGTTCGTCGACGCCCTCGCCGACTACGCCCTCGCGGCGCCGGCAGCTGCTGCTGCCGCAGCCCCGCCGTCGCCGACCCTCCGCCGCAGCAAGTCCTCGGTAGCCGTGGGCGCCGCACCGGAGCCGAGCGTCCTCGGGCGGTCGATCGAGCGGCTCACGGCGGCAGCCGCAGCGCGCGGCCACCGCGCACGAGGCGACTGCAGCAGAGAACGCGGTGGACGAGGAGTTGGAGCTGGACGAATGGGACGCGAGCAGGCCGCGTCGGCGGCGCAACTCGACGTACACGTTGTCGATCACGGACGAAGGGCGTGTGGACCTGACATTCGCCGGGGCAGGCGGTGCGCACCCCAGCAGCGGGCAATTCAGCAGCCAGCCTCCCGCGACTTCACTACCTCTCCGGCGCCGGCGCGCGGCGATGCCCGCCGCCGACAGCGGCAGCGGCGACGACGACGCGCAGTACAGCTCCGTCCCCGTTCTAAACATTGTGATCCAGATTGTCGGCTCGCGCGGCGACGTGCAGCCATTCGTCGCGCTGGGGCGGGAGCTCCTCCGTTACGGGCACCGAGTTCGGTTGGCGACGCACGCGACGTTCCGCAAGTTCGTGACGGAGAACGGCATCGAGTTTTACCCTTTGGCGGGGGATCCGAACGAGCTGATGGCGTACATGGTCAAGAGTTGAGTTTGTTGTCATCGGTCGTTTCGTCTCAACCCCCCCCCACATGCTGATCCATGCCGCCGCACCCCCACACACAGACCCCGGCCTCCTACCTGGCCTCTCGTCGATCCGCGCGGGCGACGTGCGCAAGAAGCGCGAGATGATCTCGGCGATCCTCGAGAGCGCGTGGCGGTCGTGCGTGGACGCGGACCCTGGGGACCCAGCGGCGACGCCGTTCCGGGCGGACGCGATCATCTCGAACCCGGTATCGTTTGCGCACATCCACTGCGCGGAGCGTCTCATGGTCCCGTGCCACATCTTCTTCACGATGCCGTGGAGCCCGACGGCCGCGTTTCCGAACCCGTTGACGAACGTTTCGCGTTAGTATCACTTTTTGTGTGTTTCTAGCTTTCTGTCTCTCCTTGGGCTGTCACTAAACCGCTAATAATATTTCCTCTCGCAACGAAAACCCCAGACTCGTCAACCACGACAAACTACTACTCGTACGAGCTGGTCGACATCCTGACGTGGGAGGGGCTGGGCGACATTATCAACAATTTCCGCAAAAACACCCTCGGCCTTGCAAAGCTTTCGCCGATGGCCGGACCCATGATCCTCAAGTACCTCGAGGTGAGCCATTTTTGTAGTATTACCGGAGGGGAGAGGGTGAAGGGTGTACGATGGAGAAAAAGAAAGTTTACTTCTCACCGTCGTTTTTCTTTGCGGGGCAAGGTTCCGCACACGTATATCTGGAGCGAGGCGCTGATCCCCAAGCCGCAGGACTGGGGACCACACATTGGTTTGCAGACACGCCCCCATCTCTTTTTTTCCCCTTGTCCATCACGTCGCTTCTGCTCACAGTTTTCCCCAACCGCGATCTTTTCTTATTTTGGCCACCCCTCACCAGATATCACCGGTTTCATTTTTCTGGATCTGGCCAGCGCGTACACGCCGCCGCAGGACCTTGTCGACTTTCTCGAAGCAGGTCCGCCGCCGGTGTACATTGGTGCGTATTGAGGGAACCGGGAGAGAGAAAGGATACAACAATGACCCCTTTGAGCTCGTCGCCAACGCATCCGGCCTCCTCCACGCCGCCTACCTTTGTTGTTTCTTTTTTTAACCTCGCCCCAACACCGCACCCACAGGCTTCGGCTCGATCGTCGTCGACGACCCGGACGGCCTGACCTCTCTTATCTACGACGCGGTGCGGCAGGCGAACGTGCGGGCGATCGTGTCCAAGGGGTGGGGCGGGCTCGGCGGGGCTGGTGCCGGTTCGGCGGTGCCCGCGGGGGTGTACATGATCGGCAACTGCCCGCACGACTGGCTGTTCCAGCGGGTGTCGGCGGTGGTGCACCACGGCGGGGCCGGGACGACGGCGGCAGGGTTGAGGGCGGGGAGGCCGACGGTCATCGTGCCGTTTTTTGGCGATCAGAGCTTTTGTAGGTTGCGGCTCCACATTCTTTTTTGGGGGGGAGACGAGTGGGCGGCCCGTACGTCAAACTAACCTGACCTGAAACTCCACACACACAAAGGGGGCTCAATGGTAGCCTCGATCCAAGCCGGGCCGCCGCCGATCCCGTTCAAGAAGTTGACGTCGGACCGTCTGGCCGCCGCTTTGCGGTTCGTGCAGGCTCCTGCGGTAGTTGCGGCTGCGGGCGCGGCGGGGGCGCGGGTGGCGGGGGAGGACGGGGCGCGGGCGGCGGCACGGAGCTTCCACGCACGGCTGCCAGTCGACGCGATGCGGTGCGACTTGGACGCGCGGCGGGCCGCGCGGTTGTGGCTGCCGCGCGCTGGGCGGAAGGTGTCGGAGGAGGCGTGGGCGGCGGTGGTGCGCCGCGGCGTCGGTGCCGGCGTCGGGGCAGCGCAGGCGTTTGGGTATGTGCTGTGGGACGTGGAGCGGGCGGGGATCGCGCGCGGGCTGGTGGGTCCAGGGGTTGTTCCGGCTAGGGACGTCGGGGCCCGGCTCCGGTGGCAAGGGCGGCAGCGGCGGGATTCCGCTGGTGGTGGTCGCGGGGACGGTCGAGGCGGCGGATGCGGCGGTGGTGACTGTGCCGAAGACGGGGAGCGCGTACGCGCGGGCGGCGGCGGCGGCGGCGGCTGCGGCGGTGCAAGCCGTCCGTGACGATATTGCAGCGCGAGACGGGGTATTGGACGGCAAAGATCGGGTCGGCGATTTCGGCGTCGGTCGGGCGCGGGGGCGGCGGCGGCGGCGGGCGGCGCGGACAGACCCCGCCCGCGTCGACGACGGCGCCGGCAGTGGCGGGTCCGGCGGCGGTGCCGGCCGTTACGGCGGGGCCGCCACCCTCAAGCAAGGGCGACGATAGGTCGAGCAGAGACCGGGGCGGTGCCGCTTCATGCGGCGAGCGACGACCGCGTCGTCTGCTGCGCTGAACCAGGCGGTGGCGAGCACGTCGCAGTTGCTGACGCAAGCGGTGACGAGCACGTCGCAAGCCGTATCGGCGACGACGGCGACGGTGCTCGGGGTACTGGGCGGTGCGGGGGACCGGGTCGGGGAGTTTGGGGAGCGGGTTGCGGGGACGGGGCGGTACATGGAGGAGAACGCGCGGGCGAAGGTGGTGCGGCGATGGCAGCAGAGGACGGTGGTGCGGCACCCGGAGGGGCAGTATGGGGTGGTGCGGGTAGAGACGGCGGCGGTGGTGGAGGGAGCGGCTGCGGAGGGGACCAATGAAGCGGTGTGGGTCCTGGTCGAGGAGTCGGAGCTGGGCGCGCCGGTGTACCGGTGCGAGGCTGCGATGGCTGAGGGGCTGGGCAGGGTGTTGACGGACGAGGAGCTGGACCGTGCGGTGGACGAGCTGTTCAGGCGTGTGACATCCCGGGCGTGAAATAAATGGAGGTGAAACGGGGCGTTGAAATCTGACGAGCGAGACTCACGCACTCAGGGTCTGCTTTATCAAATGGCAGTGTAAACGACGGGTTCGTGGAAGGTTGCAGACAAACCGTACCTCCCATCTCTAGAGATCCAAAACGAGGCGTTGGTTCTCGATGTACCACGGATACGGATGTTCTGCCTCACGAAGTTAGTGCAGAGAAATAAATATACAACCAAAATTTAGCGATCATCGAAGTCTCGCCCTCTGAACGGAAACACGCGCCTTGATCCGCTGGCAGTCTGTCGGGCGCGGTACAGCCCGAAGAAGGCGCGCAAAGATACTGCATGACACAAATTTTTCCAACCGGTCTTCCACAAGTCACGTGCCCACGACCCACAAACCCGCGTGTTCGTGTTACCTGGTACCGCCGAATGCCTTATGCGTTGGGTCGGTCCCCGGGTGTCCAGTGTCCAAAGCGGTAAGCCCACATTCCTATTAGGCCCAGTGACGCTCCAACCAAATTGCTTTACCTCAGCCCCAGCAACCCTGCCGTACGCCGACAACCTGCAATATCCGTGGGGAGCGAAGAATGACGAATATAGCATCAGCCAAAATAGTAAGCAGCTGCACTGTTCGCAGCCAAAGGTCGCGACAAGCCGTGCTGCTGTCATATTAGTTCGCAGATGATAATGTGACGATTAACAAATGACGCAGTGCCGGATATAAATTAGTATAAAAAAACACTGCAGCCGAATTTTGGGTTTTCATCTTCTTCCTCTCAGCTGCGCACGGGCTCCCAATTTCCTTTCTGATTTGATAGGACATTATGTTATTCTTTCCTTTCTTAATTGATCTTAGGTATTCATCACTGGTACATTTCTTCGATTGAATAGTGAAAAGAAGTCCTAACTCTCACAAAGGCCCTTTTCCTCATTGCACTGTGTAGTATGCATCATCTCCCTGCGTCACTGGGAGTGTTATTTCAAGGCAGACCCCAATCTGATTGGAACTATCCTCGCCTCAGTTCTGTCAAACTGACAAACCTTGCCACCAGACTGCAGGCCAGTCCAGTGTAATTTGATCACATCAGTAGCTGAGAATTCGAACCTGGAAACACACAGCTACACAGTCACATTGGGGGGGCCAAGTCTGTGGCGTCCAATTGACTAACAATATTTGCGGGTCGCACTCGTTCTCACACATCTTGTTGGAATTTAGGCAGACAGAATTGTGGGCTGTGTGGCAGTTGCACTAGGGTGAAGTGGAAGTGGCCCAAGCATCCTCAATTTCAAGCATGTGCATTGTCCCCCATCTGGGCTGGCAATTAAGGAAGCGAGGAATGTAGAGGGAAGCAGCACTGACTGGAAACCTCAGCGAAATACACACTCTTCCGCCCAAATTAAGCTCCTATTCCTGCATCTGCCTAGAGCGTCAGTCACCTGTTACTCTGCTATTACATCCTGCTTTTGCAACAAGAGCAATGACCAAGGCCTCAGCATGCTCAGCACGTTGCAGAGAATAAGTAAACTCCTGCAAGAACTGGGAAGTTGAACAGGCAGAAATTTTGGGCCTGTGTGTGTGGCACTCCGCTTTTGTCAGGAACAGGGCAGGACAGGACAAGGCAGACAAGGAACTGAGAGGAGTGATGATTGTATTGGAAACAATAATTCACTTGAGGGATGGGACAGGTCCCCCATCCCCCTTTTATACCTTTGAGAGTGTTCCTTGTCAAGACTCCAAGAAAGTTCCAGAAAGAGCAATTAGTAATGCAATGATACCAATGATACCAATGACAACAAGACAAGTCAGGAAAGCAAAGAAGGTTCCAGAAGGTTCCACAAGGTTCCATGAAGGAATGTTCTAGAAGGTTCCAGAAGGTTCCAGAAGGTTCCATGAAGGAATGTTCTAGAAGGTTCCAGAGGTTTCCAGAGGGTGATTCATAACAGCTTTGAGAGATGGCCTAAGACATCCTCAAATTATCATTCCCCCTGGAAGGTATAAAAAGGCTGAATAAATACCCTCCAGAAGGCCTCCACCCAATACCTCTCCCATCTTTCGTTTTTCCCAGTGCACAGTCACCCTGCTACTCTACTAGTGGGCTCGAATTCCCATTAGTTAGATGCAATGTCGCACACAGTAGTTTTATTGCAAAAGCGGTACCCCACCTGCTTTTTTTTTCCTTTTTTTTTACATGGTTTCTCATATTCCTTGAGACGGTAAAGGGAAATGGTAGTGCAAAAACAAAACCAACCCCAAACCCAAAGTTCAACCCGTTTGACAAGAAATCCCTTTCAGGGAATACGAAGTTCTGATGAGCGACGAAAGGAGGCAGACTCAGATCAAGCTTGGTCTCCTGGCCAATGAAGGCAATTTGGAGCTAAAGCGAGACGAATGCTGGAGATATCTCCGGGTTGGTTGATTGCACGATTAGCTGGTTTGTGGTTGCTGGGACTGGTATTGGGCGTTCCAACGTCAAGAATCAGCAGCTGCAATCGAAGAAAGATTGGCAGCTCATGTGGTTGAAGTGCACGAAGTATCAAAGCCCATCACTCTGAGTGTAGTCCGTAGAATCTGGGTGAGATCGTTCTGATCCTTGTTGCCTAAGCGTCTCACTGCTCAAGATAGAAGTCGTCCATCTCCGTTTCTAGCCATCATAATCGATTGCCCACTCCTCTGCAAAGCTAAAATCAGTCAGTAACCCCCAGGTTTGTGTGGAGAGCCTTGATTCGAGACAGTTCTGTGAAATTGCATCTGAGCCCCTGCCGATCCCCTCCCTTTCTTCACTACCACTAAGTTGGATGCCTGAGGCGGTGCTGTGCTCAGCTATTTGGTTGGACAAAAGATATGAATAAGTGTGACAACCCCACTTGCCGAACTCAGTTTGAAGGCATGCTTAGACGACTGATGGCAGGAAGCATCTACTACTCAATGGAGAAAATAATGCAGCGGGCTGAGGCGCTTGTAAGTCTGCATCGTGCAATTAGCGCCCTACCTGATTTTCTATTATCTGCTCAGTATGACCAGCTCAACGATCTAACAGAAAAATGTCCAGAAGCCAACAGAACGAGCGAAGACGATTTGGTCAAAAACAACACTTACAAGAGGCCTCCAT